>VZTL01067396.1:0-12446 GCA_013400535.1 Scopus umbretta | reverse complement strand
GGTGGGGCTATGTTTCCACCCCACCGGGGTGCACCTAGCAGAGCATGGGAAGCTGAAAAGTCCTTGACTAGTGTAAACAACTGAAACCAGGACAGTTTACTATACAGAGTTGAGTTGCTCTCTGAAACAGTAAAGGAAAAGTACAAGGAGCATAGTTTGACTTATAAGTAGCTGAAGTCTTGATCACCTTTATATTGCCTTCATGTCTTGCTCTATTGAGGTAGGAGGGGAGACATAACTGTGAGGACTCCTAAGATAATTAAGAGCCCGATGCACCTACGCTTTATGAAATTAACTTATGGCTGTGCAATATGGATTTAAAGACTTGCAAATGAACACTTGGTTTGTAAGACCAGGAAACCAAAACTTTTGCCTCTATAGAAAAATTATAAACATGATTTAGTTTTTTTTAATATGCATTTTATTAATATGCATTTAGTTGCTTATCTTGGCATAATAACACTCTCTGTCTGTGTGAGTTTTACTTCTGACACCAAGGACTGCTATATGCTTGTGACCTAAATGTATTTCCATGCTCTAGACTGTAGTTTTAATTTTGAAGTTATAAAACTTCTGTTTTATATAACTGATAATTTTAATTTCTGTTTCAGAAACTCATTATTTTGTATTTTTGGGGGTGTTTTTTGTTTGTTTGTTTGTTTGTTTTGCTGGATATTTTGTTTGCTTTTTTTTTTAATCTACAAACTTCCCGAAATATGAAAATCTGTGATATACCATGAATTTGCTGTTGACTGGCAGAGATTTAAGATTTTAATTAGTTCATCTTCATTGTTAAAATTGCCTCCTTTCTTTTATATTTGCAATGTAAGAATTATGGTTTTGTGGCATGTGTATCTCTTGTTTGCCTTACATACTGCACCTTCTTTTTCAACACCTGTATTTACAATAGCTGCAGTAGTTATTGTATATGTATTTGGTAAGTTACTTGTTTACATCTATTTCCTGAGAGTTTTAGGTAAACTGATGTTGTTGTATACTTTATAATCTTTCTTTTTACCTCATGAGAAAGAAGTAAGAAGGGTCATGGTAAATTTAGGGAAAGTTACTTGCATAAAAATTACCTTCAGATTCTGAGATTATCAGATAGGTAGACTATTTCAAGGGTATACTTTTTTTAATTTTAAATCTTAAAAAAGGTTTTTAAAATGGCTGTTATAGTGTTTGGCAGGAAAACTGACAGTTGTTTTTTCACTAATACATTCTTTCCTTTGCAAAGTAGTTATTTCTCTGATGCATTAGCCAAATAGTTTTGGAGTACTGTGTAGTTATTTTTACATTAATAATAGTGCTGTAGTTATGCAAAGGGCACTGTAGTTTACAGTTTTCATCTTCTTCCTGTAGGTTAATGCCAGTACTGCTTTACACACTGTAATTTAAAAGACAGAATTAAAACTTCTCCCTATACATGTACTGCAGAAACCTATATGCTGACTTTGTCTGTGTGTTGAAAAACAGACTTCTGTTGAACCTGCAGTAACACCTTTCTGAGGTTGAGTCATTCTACTTATGTGCTGAAGGAAGCCAAGTCCTGGTTGATTTGGGAGTCCTTCTTGGCTCACTGGAGCCCTCTTTGGTGGTGTCTAACACAGTGGATGTCCCTCCAGCCTCACAGAGCTCTGGTCAGAGGGGCAGATACACATCAAAANGTTGTTGTGACCCAAGTGCAGGACCTGGCACTTGGCCTTGTTAAACCTCATACAGTTGGCCTCAGCCCATTGATCTAGCCTGTCCAGAACCCTCTGCAGAGCCTTCCTACCCTCAAGCAGATTGACACTCCCACCCAAGATGACAGTTGGTGTCATCTGCAGACTTACTGAGGGTGCACTCAATCCCCTCATCCAGATCATTGATAAAGACATTAAACAAGGCTGGCCCCAATACTGAGCCCTAGGGAACACCGCTTGTGACCAGCTGCCAACTGGATTTAATTCTGTTCACCACCACTCTCTGGGCACAGCCATCCAGCCAGTTTTTAACCCAGCGAAGGGTGCACCCATCCACACCATGAGCCGCCAGCTTCTCCAGGAGAATGCTGTGGGAGACAGTGTCACTTGCATAAATGCAGAAGAGAACATGCAGCTTGCTCACATTGAACTGTCTTCCTTAGCCTCTTCTTTCTATTTTCTCACTCTTGTTGCTCAACCAACCAGTCTGACCAGCTTGACCCCTTCCTTTCTCAAATCTTCTCTACTTCCAAATAAACAACCCATACATAGTTACTTTTTCCCCACTGGGCCTTGTTTTGCTGTTTCTATACACAGATTTGGTATTTCTGATACCATTACCAGTCTTTTATGATATTACTCTATGATATGAGATGATATGACATGTCATGACATGACATGTCAGCCTTATAACATATTATTGTACATATACATCGATGCTGTGAGCCTTGTGAGAGTTACTATTGAAAAGCCCCCAGTGTTTATCTCCAATTATCTGGGAAGTTTAGCTGTGTCTCACATAATTGACCCTTAACCACCTGCAAAATCCAGCCATCTCTCACAATTCTAGCTGTACCTTTTGCACAGTTATAAAAGGCTTCTCCATCTTATTTGCTATATTTAGCAATTTCTCGTGTCTAGGAGTTTCCTCAGTTAGATAAAACTTTTTGCTTACCCTAACACTGGTGTTGCTGCTTTTTTCTTGTAGTAACTATACATGTACTATATATTTCATATATTCTTTGGCTCTGTTGCTCTAATTTGACATTAATAAGTGAGGGATACTTAATATTGTTTATAGAAAATATATTCAACTGTTTTGCTTCTAAAATTGCATTCTCACTACTATCAGTGGGCATTTTCTATGCTCTGTCCAAGACTAAGTAAGCATAATCTTGCCAGTGATATTCTTTATTGGGAATAGCTCTCATATCTGAGAAGTTCCTCAACAATCGGTGCTAAAATTTGTCTTTTACCAGTACTACTTAGAGATTGGAGTTTTTCATCATGCTAGGACAGTCAGCACAAAATTGAGAAATAGTTTACAAATTAAATGACTTGTGGGACTGTGCTTTTGTAGCAGGGGGAATGAGTGAAGGCCTTTCTTGAACAAGATAGCTTTGAGGAATACTCAGGAAAATATTTCTTATTTTTAAACTCATGAAAAACTTTCTATCGAAAAGGATCACCAGAACCTCAGAAATCTGCTTTTAAACCATCAATGTTTCTGAGTGATAAGGAAACTTAGTAAGGGAAATGTATATAGTGTTTCTGCTTTTGTTCTATTAGAACCTTCAATGGTACCTTAAGAAAAACAATCCTGTAAATAAGACTGTTTTATTTACTACTTCTGATTAACATGTGGCTTTTATCTGTACCTGAGGAATCAAATGGTAGAATAAAACAAAAGATGGTCTTGGGAAAGCATTGTAAGTTCACTGAGTGACATCAAGGGAAGATGAAATGACAACGTATTATATTTATAACAGAATTTATGTGGTTAGTCTTGTATGAAGAAATCCATGCTAAAAAATGTTTGATATGTAGTTGGCACCAACCTCTGATTTCATCAGTCTGAGCCATACTGATGAAAGTTTAATGTCATAAAAATGGTGACAGAGAGCATCAATTCTTTGTACTTGTTTAAAAGACACTGTATTAACCCATTTACTAGTCTCGTAAATGCATTTCTACTTGAAATAGTCCCTTAAAGGTTCCCTCGAGCTTCCCAGTAATCGCTGGATTCTTTCATTCTCTCTGCAGGACCCAGTTTCTGTCAATACTTACACTATTGTCTGAAACACCATGACAGTGTCAAAGTCTGTGAGACAGGTTGCACAAATTGAAGGATTTTATTTTTTTTCTGAACAAAATAATTTGGCAGAAAACATATTAAAAATAGTTTATACATACACCTGGCACTCCAAATAATTGCTGGCTTCCTAGATGGAGAAACCTGCCAGTCTCCAAATCCTCCTGACTTTTGCCTGGCAGTATATTGTCTGTCAAAGATTTTAAACTTCTGTTGTTCCCAAATAGTTGAAAAAAACATGATTTCTATGCCTATCAAAAGAAGTCTTCTTCCGCCTACCCTACCTTTTGGACCCCTGAACTCCCTCTTGCTTTACTTAGGCAAAGATTTGCAGAAAAAGCTGGTATTTCAGAACTTTTAGTTCACCTTTACCTCTGGTGCCAGGCATTTCTATATGTGTATATACAAGAATCATACTTGGTATGTTGGTCAATTGTAAACCAATATTTCACCAATACAGTGTTTGAGCAGAGAGTGTATATAGAGAAATATAGTAACCTTCATTCTCAATATCCTGACTAATCTAGACCTTGTAAAATCTAACTCAGTATTTGATTCTGCTTGGATGCCAGTCAGCTTAGAAGATCAAATTGACTGAGTCCTTGTTTGCACGTTAACTAACCCAGGCAAGAGCTGTTAGACCAATCCATGCTTGGTCAGTTTCTTGAAGAAATTGAACTAACAATTTCTCTCTCCCACCCCTCCAAATCCCTGACTGAATAGTTATGAATTAGTGATAACTTAAACTCTAGAGATATTGTGAAACTGAAAATCGGAGTGGAAGTATAATGTTGATTTTCTTGTTTAGGTGGATTACATTTATTAATCCTGGAGTGCAGGTTTTCATCAACAATCCTGCTAAACCAATCAGTCACTGCTTTAACAATTGTTTAAGCTGCTTATAAGGCTTTTCTCCAACTGTTCATGAAGATGGCTGTTGGAACTGCTCAGGACTTTTCTTGGTGCAGAGGGTTCACAAACATCTACTCAGGCATTTGTTGTTGCTCATTGTGAAAATGTTTTGACACATCTATCCTTACCCAGAGACTGCCAGTAGAAGAGGTTGCTGTGCATTTTGTTCTACTTCTCTTAAGTAACAAAATAGCATGAAATTAATAACTCATGTCTATTTGAGAATATGACCTGAATCCATGTCACCAGTATTTGTTGTACAAGCAAAATAAGATAAACCTCTCACCAGTTCTATTTTCACTGAAATCTCCATAATTTGTTGTTGCTATAAACTCAGTAGCATATATTCACTAGTCTTATCCTCAGCTACTTCTTATTACCAAGTAGCATGAATCTGAAAACAGAAACTTGTAGCTACCAGTTGTAGAATTGTCTCTCCATGACTAGATTGACAGGTCACATTAATGTCTTCAACCACAAGAAAAAAAAAAAAATCTTTTTGTTTAATACCGGTGTCATCTTCCATGTTATCTCAAGGGATCCAGTAGGAAAAAAATATAATGTGCTTTAAAAATTACCATGTGTCAGGGCCTTTAAGAGCTACTTCTGTTAGTGATTTATAGTGTTTAATCTGTTCATCTTCCTGCTTGTTTGTTCAACTTAACATATGAAATTCTAAACTGTACTTGATATTTTTTGATAAAAAGTTTTGGACCCAAATTTTGGACTCAGAAATATTATATTGTTGCTGTTTCATAAATAAGAATGTTGCATTGGGTCTGTGTGGCAAAGTTTAGGAGCAGGGTGCCTACAGAGGTGGCCTTTGTGAGGAGCTGCTAGAACCTTCTCCTGTGTCTGATAGAGCTAATGCCAGCTGGCTGCAAGACAGACCCACTGCTGGCCAAGACTGAGCCCATCAGTGATGGTGGTAGCGCCTCTGTGGTAGCATGTTTAAGGGGAGAAANCCCGGGAAGAAGGGAGGGCTGGGGGGAAGGGGTGCTAGGATTTGGGGTTTATTTCTCATTACCCTACTCTGATTTGACCGCTAATAAATTAAATTGGTTTTCCTCAAGTAGAGTCTGTTTTGCCCATGACGGTAGTTGCTGAGTGACCTCTCCCTGTCCTGATCTTGGCCCATGAGCTTTTCATTACATTTCTTCTCTCCCCTGTCCAGCTGAGCAGGGGAATGACAGAGCGGCTTTGGGGGGCGCCTGGCGTCCAGCCAGGGTCAACCCAGCATAGCAGTCTATCCAGTCAAGGGCTGGATTATCTGTGATATTGATGACTCTTGGTAACTCTTATGTTCACATTTCCTGTAACTGTGCTTGGGCAAAAGTAAAAAGGTATAAAGCTGCATGTAAGGGGATGCTTTTAGTTATAATATTATGTTGTGAATTATCAAAAAATACGTTATAGAATGAGACTTTTAAAATAGGACAGACTTCCAATACTACAAGAGGAAACTGAGTAATGTAAGATCTGCAGGAATGTTCAACACTGGTAGAAATATTGTTTTTTCCCTTCATGAAAAGGAAAAACAAGACTATAAGAATATTCTAGATAGCAGCATGGAACTGATTCAGTAGGAAGGTAATATCCTTTAAGTATTTTTCTGTAAAGATTATTAAGACAATAGCATACTAATGCATTTTACAGAATGCTAATTTATTTTACCCTTTAAAAACTGCTCTTTAAAATGTTCATGCAAGTCAAGCCACTATTAATTACCTAGTACTTTAGTTTGATTTTTCTACCAGGCATTTCACTCAGCTGCTTATCAAGTTCAGTAAGTTCCACAAGCAAAAAGATCACACACTTGTAGCCACTGTAGGAATATATAAAACTATTTGCTATCATCTTCATGATTTCCACATTGGTATCTAATGTGGTAACATTTTCTGTTCACATCACAACATTTTTCAAATAAGCAGAGCTGGGGCACATTTGTTGCTTTCTACATTCTTTAATGTGTAAGAGTGCTCTATAGAGCTTTGACATTTTCAGTGTTCACAAATACCATAGGATGCTCTCTGCCACGCTCTTTCTTCCTCAGCTACTTGCAGGCAGCTAACCTGTAGGGAAACCATAGAACATCTTAACCAATTAAAGTACAGAATATTGAAAAGGTCAAAGTAGTACAAAAGTCTGTGGTACAAGGAATATATCAGGTGTTTCATAGGTGGTTCTAGCTATAGATAAGAAAAGGGGAGAAGAAACAAGATTAAATCACATCTTAGTTCAACCAATAAAAGAATCGGATTTCTTGTTAAGGGACTCTCTCAACCAGTGTCCTGAACAGGCCAAAGTCTGCCCTCCAGAAGTCCATGGTAGAGGTTTTGCTGACTGCCCTCCTTACTTCACCGAGAAGCGAAAACTCTATCATACCATGGTCGCTAAGCTCAAGACACCCTCCAACCACTACTCCTCCGACCAGTCCTTCTCTGTTTGTGAAGAGCAGGTCAAACCATCTTCCCCACGTAAGGATTCCTCCTCACACAGTCACTGGGTAGGGGTCAGTGACCCCACGCAGACGCCTCTGCAGGATCCAGAGCCAGATCCGCCTCCCCATGCCCCCAAGACTCATCTAGAGCAAAGCAAGAGAAGTTATTGCTGTGCTTCTTTCCCCTCACCCCCCATCATGACTCCAAGTCCTCACCCTCATTCTACCACCACCAGAGAAGGATGCTCCAATTGTCCCCATGGCCCTGGTTGAAGAGTGTTCCCACACAAAAATATATCCTATAGGTAAAAAGAAAAAAAAGTCCTATGGCATGGTTGTTACAACAAAAGAGATGTCTACTCTTTGTTATACTAGTATGATTCTTAAACAGGTGTCTTTAGTGCTTTGAATCAGTCTTTCACTTTGAGTGAGTGATCTGTTTTGTGGGTGGAAAAATAAATTTTTTTCCTTCCCTGGTTGGTTCATCATCTTGGCTGGCTGACAATTCTCTGTATCATGATGTGTTAGTAGGTAGTTCCAGAAACTCAGTAAGGAGATGCATCTGATAAGAATATAAATCCATCAGAGTTTGTTGTCCTTCTTAACAATCCTGTATTCCGGACTAAAACTATTATTTTTGCTTCATTTATCATTATTATAGAGTAATAAAACACATGTTTAGTCTTGACACAGAATTGCCTATGGATTTCCAGCTCACATGCAAATTAAGTGTGTATATTTTTGTATATTTAAACTGTCCAATGAGATATCAGTTTCTGGAAAGATATGTCTGAAATTAGGTCTGTTTTTCTTAATTTGCTTGGACAAAGGCTTAGCAGAGAAAGTAGTTGAAACAGAAAGTGGAGACTTAATAAAATAGATCAATAGATCATCTGAGAGGTACTTGTCTGAGGTAGGCCTTCCCACCTCCAGATTTACTCAATGGCCTCAGGGGCCTGGAATTGCAAAAGGCAAGCCTTCCCAATAAAAACAAGTCTTGCCAGTAAAGACCAGCAAAGAACTTATTGAGTACCTTGGCCTTTTCATTTTAATAGATTTGTTCCACAGAAAGCCACACAGTACAGATAAGTCCATGTCCACCCTTTATGTAAATTTTAATTGGGAATCAGTTTTAGGATTATAATCCCCTTCAGTATGTACATTGCCAAGTTCACCCAACGTACCACACCTGCAACATCTGGAAGTCACTCAGTACATGCTCTGGGCCTTCTAGACATTGCAGCTCTTACCACAGTTAAATTAAATATAGCTATCTCCTTTCCATCCCAGAGTTGGTGTTTCATTTTCATCTGTTGCCCCTTAATTGAGAAAATAGACTCCTGAAACTTATTGGTGTTAATTATAGACAATGTTGTGAAACTATTTAAATCTTTGTGAATTTGTAAATTAATGAAGAGTGCTGCTTTATCTTGACATAATTTTCAAGAGCACCCTTCCTCTGCACTGAAAAGTAAGATTTAGATATTTTAAACCTAGAATATACTAAATTTAAGATGAGTTTAAAACCTGTATTAAATTTGCAGGTAGTTCCTGCCAATCAAAACTTTGACTGGATAGTCCATAATTCTTGATGTGAATAGCACTCTTGATGTATCTTTAGCAGCAGCAATCTGTCTAAAAAAAGGTTCAGAAAAAGTCTATTTTGGTGCTGAAATTATTCTGATATCCATACAGCTGAGTAGACCATATGCAGACATGAAATCATTGTCATGGAGTTTTCAAATATTTTCTTATCCAGAGAAACCTGTTACTCTTCAAACTTCTGGTCTCTTTTACCTGTACTAAGTTTCTACAATATTTTAAAAACACAAGTAACAAATCTCCTCATTTACCTGTGGTCTGAAACTTTGAATCTTTAACACTTTGGAAGCTGAATCTTTTAATGTTTGTTATACCAAGTTATAATGTTCTGTGGGATCAAACACAGAAAATCAGTTATTTTATATAGAAAAATCCTTATTTCCATAAAGCATTAGAGTACCTTTATTCCTCTCAAAACATATATTTATTTATTGGGGTGAGGGGAGTGCTAAGAAGTCTATTTCAGAGAAAAAATATTTTGTTTATAGGTAAACTGTAAGATTCCTTTTACAGAAAAAAAAATAGTGAAATATTTACATTTTATCAGATGAGGCTAGATATATCCTGTGTTTTGTCTTTAATTTATCCTACTGAAATTGCTTTCCATTACAGAAGTCTGGAATCATATTTGCTCAGTTTTAGATCTCTCCCACATATTTTTCTTACTCTCTCTTCTGCAACGTGGAGGATTGAATAATCACAGTTTTGATGAATCTGTTTTAAGGGTGTATATTCTACTACTTGACTAAACAGTAAATGCAGCAGTCACTCACATATTCTGTACAAAGGTCTTTCCCAGCTGAGTTTCTAGTGTAGTCCGTTGCTCCAAAATACAAATTTGAAGTAGAAAAGTAGTGAGAGAGAACATCAATGCTTTATATTTGTTTAAAATAAAGTATTAACCCATAGGTTGCACTGGAATGTTACTCTTGTCCTTCAATTATAAAACTTTGCTTGTTAAAATAAAAAGTTCTGGCAGCTAAAGAATACAAAACAGATTGCATTAGACACAAGATGTGGGAGTCTACTGGTGTGACTTAAATGAGTCTGTCAGCTCATTTTGTCTTTAAATGCTATTGCTCATCTGATTTTTTAATATTGTGCAAAAGCGTTAAAGTTTTTGCCTCAGGAATCCCGTTACATAAAATTCTGCAAAGTCATGAAAATCAGTAGCATTTATAGACAAAATGCTGCCACTTCCATCAATTTAAACTTTCATCAGTATCTCTCAGAAGATGGTACAGAGGTTGGTGCCAATTATATATCAAACATTTTTTTAGCATGGACTTTTTCATTAGCATTTCTGAGATATTCTGTGCTGCTCAACAGAAGTCATTGTACAGTACCTACGTATCTGTGGGTTTGCCAAGATTACAATGTAAAAGTGGTATTTTTCTGATATGAAAAATTTCATAAATTAAGTTTCCATAAATTTGTGAAATATGTTCAACAATTTAGGACAAAAAAAGGTGAGATATGCTGTGTTTCTTTATACTTGCCCCAGTAGGTTCTCAAGCAAATATTCATACCTGACTTTTGAGTTCTTCTCTGGTCATTAAGAGATCTTTCCCAAAATTTAAATCACAGTTTGAACCTTCTCTGTGTTTAAGAGATCTCAGAAGAATGAACTGGAGGGCGTCTCTTGATCACTTTAAATTACTTGGGTTTTAATAGTTACATTATTTGTGTCTTAAGGCATCAGAAACACTCATATTATTAGTTTTCCATGTCTTTTCTATATTTGACCTTACATATAACATACTGTGGATATATGAATACTCTCAGCACTGAAAATGAGTAAGTATTTTAAAGGATTACTGTGCTCACCAGTGAAGATCTTGAATGATGCTTGCTGACTACAGACTGAATGCTTCTGTTTCCTCAGTAACTTTTCTCTCCTTTTTTTCCCTCCTCTTTTTTAGCCACAGTCTTTGTTAGCAAAACATTCTTGAACATCTTAACTTCCATCTCATCCTTTTCTTTTAGACTGTAAAGGCGTAGGATACTTTCCATACTTCAAACTCAAAACTAATTATGTAAAACTAGTCATGCTTAGATTAAACATCTAACATTAGTTTTAAAATTTTTTGCTTTCTTCAGATGAAACCACCACACTTCCTCCTACTCCTCCCTGCCCCTTATTCATTCATCATATGGTTTTTTTGTGGGTCAGTATGCAGACCAGTCAACATTATCTTACCTTCCACTGGATTTTTACCTAAAGTCTTCCTTATTTACACATATGTTTTAAGGTGGACATATTGTCCTGGTCCTGCTATTTTCACCTATGCTCCATAACCACTGAAAAATGATACGTGCAAATTTTCCTTGTTATTGGCTTCTGTTGATATACACAGATTTTCAGGATTTCTAGTGCCAGAAAGTTCCAGAATCTCTGTCTGTTTCAGGTTCCTATGGTTTTGTTATTCCACGTCTGTACTACTCTGAAGAAATATTTGCTAGCACAAATAGAGAGTTGGGTATATTACCCAAGGAAGGATGTGGACAGGTATCTCAGGACTTGGTGCCAGAGCTCCAGATGATCTCTGTGTATTCCCATATGTAGCTTGATTTTGTAGGGAACCTGAACATTTTGAATAAATCTGAATGGACTTTTTTTTTTTTTTTTTTTTTTTTTAGTAAATGCAGTACCTCATGGACCCAGAGCCCGACAGTCTGTCTCTTTTCCTATTATTTCAGAAAAATTGATTCCATGGTGTCTTCATATAATATAAAGCTCTCAAAGCACTAAACTGGAAGTATAAGAAAGAGTAAATTTGGAAGTAAAGGAAACTAAAGGAGAAAGCCAATGCTGAGAATGAATATTCTTTTTCTGTATTTTTTTTCCGTGTTAGACTCCTAGATTCAATGTACATGTTACCATTTACTGTGCAAAGGTTTCATCTCCCCCTGCTAATGTGCTTCTGAAATTCATAAGGTGTTTTAGATATTGGTTGCTTGGGTATGGGTTTTGGACATAAAAACCAAACCTTAGAAGGCTTTTATAATAGCTTGAGATGTACTTCATTATTGTTAGTCACTGTGAGTATTTTAAACACAGCTTTCAATGACCTTCATGAAGTTTAAGTCTGTTTTAACCTTCTGTACCTTTTCTGTATACTCAAAATTAGTTACTGTTCTGTAATCTCACTTGTATGAATGCTTGTGAATACACAGCAACTGTTCTTTGTCCTGTCATTCCTTTTGTACCATTATATCCACTGTTTGCCCTGCAGTGACTCATTCATAAATGGTATCCTGTCTGCTAATAGCAGAAAAAATTTTGGTATGAAAAATACACATTCTCAGAGGTTGAGGAGACCTTTATGGAATGAAAAACCCAAGCTAAGACACGTTTATTTTGTATTTCTGAAAACTGGATTACAAAGAGAAGTGGGAAGCCTAAAGACTACAAAACACTTTGGTGTTTGAAAAATAATATATAGTTAATTAAAAATAGTTTCATTTTAAAAAGGATGAATAGGAATAAAATTAATTAGCTGGATGAAGAGACATTTAGGGCTATTTATTTCCAGTTACTCCACTTATTAAAACTTAATAATTCCTGTATTAAGTCAGTAATTAACCAGCAGTAAGCAATGTTTGTTATAGTCACCTGATACTAACTCTATGTGTTCTTCACGATAGATACATTTCTTGTCAATATAGACATTTCAGAATTATTACTATTCAATATCTTCATCAATGACACAGA
>VZTL01067389.1:0-15548 GCA_013400535.1 Scopus umbretta | reverse complement strand
CCTCCGTCCCTGTGGAGATCGTATGCTTGTTCCCCTGTTCTTTCTAGGGAAGGATTTAGTCCCTGGCATAATAGCTGAAATCGGTGTCTTGCCAGATGCTTACCTTTCTTCAGAGTTTGGGACAGGCTCAGGCGGTGTTAAAAGCTTGCTAAGGGGGATACTGTTGCATGGTTTCCTCCATTTTTGGGCTATATTAGAAACTGTCTAAAAATACTGGATCCTCATTCCTCAAGCTGTTACTTCAAGGCTTTCAAAGAAACATTCTTAGATATGCTCTGGGATTTATTTTTTTTTTTCCCCCCATTTACTTCTCTTTAACCTTGGAAGTTGTTGTTTCTGGTACCCTAATACGGAGCTACCCCAGTGTCCTTGTTTTTGTAACTTGCAAGTATCACTATTGATTCTGAATTGAACAGTTTTTGACAGCAGAGTCTCATTATTACAGGTTAGGTATTTTCACAAAACTTTCTGAAGAGGTACCCCCTAAAGTTCCTAGAGCCCCCCTCCCGCTTTGCCAAGTGCCATAAACATGTGCAGTTAATGTCAATTTGTCAAGAAAATGGCCCTTTCTTCGGCTTTTTTTTTTTTTTTAATTGAGCGATAGCAGGAAAACAGATTGTCAATATCTCAGTACTATTCCCGTCCTTTCTGCAGCAGTATTTATCTCAGCATATGAAGTTTCTTTAAGAGGTAAATGTTATAGAAGTCCCTTGCTCAAATATTGGTTGCACATTACTGCCCAGAGCTAGCTTAGGAAGGCACTTTACTATCTCACGCAACCTTATCTGCCGTTCCACAACTTCATAACAAACCCATTGGAACATGAAATGACCTTGGAAAGGCATCTTTCAATCTGACACGAGGCATGCTCTTACGGGGAACAGCAGTGCTCCACACAGAGCTGGTGTTTTCAGATTGATGCTTCTAAACTGATTTTATTTTTCTTTTTTTAAAGAGGGGAGGGAGATGGGTGGAATATTGAATTTGAAAGGAAAATATTTTTTAAAAAACAAACCCACTCAGCTGAAGCTGAAGCACCACTCAGCTGAAGAAGAGGTATATTAAGAACGTACATATGATAGTGACACTTAAGTCATGGGTGAAAACAAGTCTTCAATTTTGATCAAAGGAAAACAGCATTTCCTCTGCCAGTTCTGATTTGCTCATTCATGAGATCTTCAAAAGCCCAAATTATTAGTGGGACTAATTGAAAGCTAGTTGGGTGTGTTAAATGGAGAAGTGATGAAGTCTGAAGGAAACTTTACATTTAATTGTATTGTTCTTGACATCATAATGCGATGCCTCTACGTCGAAAACGTCCCAGAACCCTTTCAGTCCCCAAAATGCTGCTCCACTGGGAAGGCTGCAAGAGCACTTGAGAATTAGCAACAGTGAAGAGAAGTCTTGCAGCTGTCAAGGGAATTAATGGAGGCGGTGCCTGGCCAGGACCCCTTCATGGGGTTTGTGGCCTGGGTGCTGGACTGGACACTTCAGGTCTTGCAAAAGGGTGGTGGACACCTTTGTACCCATGGTGGTTTTACCTTTCGGGAAGATGGTGCCTCCTGTTGAGCGGTGCCTGCTCACAGCCTCCCACAGTGCTCCAGCCTTGCGAGCTTGTGGTATGAGTGCCACCTGCTGGGTGATGAGCACACTTTTTATAAATTATATATAATTTTTATATATATACACACACGTATTTGTGTGTGTATACATACATGAACTATGTTTATGTATATGTTTCTTTGCATGGGGGTGTATGGCTTTTTCATAGAGATCTTCTTGGCTGAACCTACGAAACCTTGCTAAGACCTCTGAGGACTTACCACGGTTTGTGTTTTCTGAAACTCAAATAGCACTTGGGTTTTATATTGCAAGAATAGAGGAGAGATTTTGATACTGCTGATGTTTAATGTTGCCTTTGCTTTACTGAAAGCAACTGGGAATTTTCAGTTGTATAGCTCGTTGCTCGTGATGTGATAAGCTTTCACAGTTGCCTCGATGGTCAGATATCAAGCTCTGGAGGTAGGGCTGTTGACCTGAAATGGAGACCCAACAACCCAAACTCAACTTTATGTTATGTATCACTTAAATGTTAAATCCCCATAGCACTGCTGATTTCATCATTTCTCATGTCAACTATCTTATTTCCATAAAGTTTTATGAACATCTCATTTTGAGACAAAGTAGCACCTCTGATTTAGATTAGCTGGAGATTACAGAATTTGCAGGATATCTCTGGTTGGACTTTTCCATTTTAAAGAACATTTTTTCATGTGCACACTTTAATAACGCTTGCATAGAAGAGTAAAATATGAAAGTTCGATCCTGTCCTAGAAGTTCCACTGGCAGGTGAAAGCATAAATCCAAATCTGACATTATCCAGCAATGGCTTTCTAATTTCTATTAGTTTCCATCTCTTCTAGCCTGCTGGAGCTTTGGCTGGGATGCTGTTTAAGTATCAGTTTGAGTCAGCTGGATCCAGAGTGAAATCAGGTGCAGCATCAAGGCTTGTAGTTGTTCTATATTGTACTGACGCCCTGTTTTTTGGGTCTTTGTTGGACAGCTAACCTCATTAAGGCTTTATTGTTTATTTATTTCATGGTGCACTGGTGCCTGATGAGTCTTTTAGCCTGCCTGTGGATTAGGAATGGATCCAAGCTGAACCATAAAAGTTTTGAGGAAACTTTCAAAAGCTTTCAGCTGGAAAACCTATATTGATGTACTTTTGTGATAAATGGATAAAATGCTTCACATGGGTTTGAAAGTGTGTTCTTCCACTTGAGACCTGTACGCTGGAGAGCGCATAACAGTCAGGAATGAGTTGATGGAGCAAAAAGCAAGTAGTGTAATTGCAGAGTTCATCTCAAAGTGCGATGCTAGCAAAAAAAGAAAGCACCTGGGATATCAAGAGGGATTACAAGATAGGCTTTGAGGAGGGGGACCCACAGTAATAATACATAACTAAAGTTCACTGTCCCCTAAAACATTCACAGTTAATTTGATGCTTGAAAAACTGTGATTTCAGTGTCTGGTGAAGAAGCAATTGACCCTAAAATTGCTGCCTGAAGCTGAACCAACGTTTTCAGTTTCATAACCAGCGTCATGCAAAAATAGCACGTGAAGAGGAGCTGGGGAAATGCAAAATGTCTCTGTGGTCTTGCTCAAATGTATCTCTCCTCACCCTGACCCAAGCAGCTGGCACGTAGTGTAGGCAGTGGATGCTGCTGCGGTGCTCAAGACAATTTACATCCCATCCATTCATCCATCCCATCGTGGTGTATCGTGACTTTTTTTTTCTTTCTTTCCCCACAAACCTTCTGAGCTGCTAATGGAAAGCTGCCCACTATAACATGTCGAACTTCAACAACCACCTTTTGTTCTCAGAAGTGCACATGCAGTATTGTCAATGGAGATGCTGCGCTACTATCCCTCTCCCGCCCCCTCCTTATCCTAAATAAACTAGTTTGGCAGCTCTCCTGCTCGAATTCTGCTGTTTTAGAGTCATCCATACCCTTCTGTTCCTCTTCTGCACACCACATTTCCCAGCGTTCCCACCTACTCAACATCTGCTTTCCTGTGACCTCTTGACCTGTCATCTCCTGGGAAGTTCATTAATGTTCATCTTGCTCCATGCCACCATCAAAATCTTGCTTTTTTTAATTTGAAGTCCTGCATTTAGTCAGGTCACTCACTGGCCATTACATTCCTTGGGAACATCTTGGAATCATGTCTGCCCCAATAAAAACGTCGCCCCAATAATCTCGACTTCCCTTGCAGAGGGCAAAGGCAGGTGATATCTTGAGGATCATCTGTAGCAGCAGTCTACTTAACAGTAATGGTGTGTGGTCACATCTCTTGGGAAGGGCTGCGGTTAGAAGACTGAGAAAAGAAATCAGAAATGAAGGCAAATCCTTTGCAATCTCTTTTCCCTTTCCTCTCCAATATCCTTCACATGAAGACGTTGGAAAGGCTCCTTCTGTAAAAGCGTTCCTACAAAAACAGCAACAAAAAAAGTTGCTTGCTAGCAAAGTGGTAAATACATGAGCAATCGTCATCCTTCTTCTGCAGTCTTTCGTGCTGTCTTATTAATGGGCCGTGGAGGCAGAGGAGGAGGTAACTCATCAACCGTTATCCGTAGGGGGGCTGCAAATTAGTTGACTGTGCCAGTTACATTTTCCTTTTTGACACCAACACATAAATTTGCCTTCATATGGCATGGTTTCTACAGGGATCAAAAAGAAACCATACCAGGGTCTGCGTGGGCAGCTCGCTGCCTTGGGATTTCTGGAAGCTGCCCTGGCCCCAGGCCCCTTGACTGGGACCTGGCAGAGGATCTCCGAGTTGTGAGGAAACGTGTGTTCCTGAGAACGGTTGGTTTGAAGAATTTGGACCGTCCAAACATAGAAACGGGAAGATTTCCCAATCTGTTGCGAGAGACTGCGCAATGACCTTTGGCTTCTTGGCATCTCATCAGCCTTGGCATTGTTTGCATGATGGTCTATCTGATGATGATACAGCTGCTGGGAGAAGATGGCAGCGTTTCCTTCACCCCGCTGCCTCCTCTCTGCTGCAGGCTTCAGCACTCTCATCATCTGATGTCTCTGCACTCGGGACCTTGTGCTCTGCCTTAACTTGCAAACGCAATGGGTTTCTCTGGTCAAAAGAAGAGCACGCCTTTACACGTGCATATCTAACAGCAGAGAAGTTGTTTAGGTTAACCCACAGCAATTAGTGTTTTGTACAGATGTCTTTGAAGCATTCCCTCTCCAAAGGAATAATAATAAAAAAACGGAACCAAACAAAAAAGCAAAAAACCCAAATGCTAAATTGGTCGAATGTTTTGGAGCAGTTGCCAAAAGAAATCAACGCTGAGCCTGGGAAAGCTGTAAAATTCATTCTTTGGCTTTTTATTAGTAGGAGAGAAGTGACGCTTACTGAGTTTGGTCACCTGGACACTGTTCGAGGTTCAAATCCAGAAAATTTGTTGTTTCAGCCTGGGTGTTCTTGACAGTTTCCAGATGTGTAACTGTACATAGATACTTAGCTGTGGCGTAGGCTGCAAGCCCCCTTAATTGCAAAGAATAAATGATCAATGCCTCATCCTTGACCAAGGATTCTGAAAATGATCAGTTGCTGTGGCCTGTGGTGTTTTTTTTACTGCCATCCTTGACAAATGTTCCATCTTGTCACCAATGATTTAGAAATGTCTGCAGTATGAGAAAATAATACACCTTTTCTGCATGTGATGTTGCCCACCTGTTACTGCCTGCGGGTGGGGAGTACAGTAAAAAATTTGATGTTTTGTTTTTTTCCTTACAAAATTTTCCGTGTGAGGCCAGCCTTGACAGATCATTATGAAACTGTAATTATTACTCTTTTATTAATAGGACATTGCTATTGTGTTTATTTTCTTTCTTTTTAGAGTAAGTTAGGGGTGTGGGATCAGTCCATTTAATGAGTTATCTGAAACTATTCTGTAATGCAGACTTTACAGAAAACAGTAGTGTTGTGTTGTTCATTGAATCTCAAGAGTTCTTTTTTTTTTTTTTTCTTCTTTTTCCCTTCATTTTCCTGCTGATTGCTATGACCATGCTGCAACCCTGGACTTCACAAACTGGACAAATGGCTGCCTCCTGGAATATGGACGATTTTGGTGAGTCTGCAAAATGAGTTTCACTTATTTTTGCTTGCTAGAGGGAAAGAGGAGTGTTATTTATTGGAGATTGGACTTGATGAAAGCTAAGTCTGCTTTTGGGGTGTTGGTTTTGCAGATGCAACAGGTAAAGCTTACTGAATTCCAACGTTTTTTTGATGCAGCTTTTTTTCTTATTATTCTGTTCTATTGTTGGCAAAGGTGAAGGAATTAACATGCAGTGGATTAATTTGAAATTGTGTCATTTTGTGAGACAGGGTTATTGCTTTGTAATAATTTTTAAATGACTTTTTTGTAAGACACACTGTGAAGCAACGGCTTAGAACGTTTTAATTTTTCTTCCTGGCTTATTCACTTGTTTCTGCAAATAGTTCAGACAGAANCTGATGCAAAGAGCCTGAGATGGAAAGATGGGTCTTAAACTTAAGAGTTTCTTCTCAGGCACAGCTTTGGAGATATCTGAGATAAAACCTGATATTTTACTTTTGAGCATTTCCAAAGTATTGCTGCTTAATCCTTTTTATTGATCCATAGCTTATGCCGGAAAGCCCTTGTCTCAAGGCAATATTCAGAGTCCTAGAGGATAATGGCCGCTAATCACATTTCATATGACCTTTCAGTCAGGATGAACATATGTTGCACTGCTGCATTTTATTCCTCTCTTAGTTCCGGTTATATTATCTCTTATTCCTCAGCAGCGTGGCTTAGGAGTGCAGTTAAGAAGCCTTCTGCATGACTGGTGCATGGTAATTTCGTAACAGAGTAGCAGTAAGGTCTGTAAGTGGACCGCTGCTTCAGATTGTCGTGCTTTGATGTGCTAAGAAGCCTTGATCAGCCTGAGAGAGTTAATAGCTCCTGTGCCCAGGAACAGAAGTAATGCATATTTACTGTGATGTACGCACTACCCAAAACTCTTTGAGCCTGAAAACTAGCAGAGTGCATTCCTCATGGCTTTACTTCAGCATGCATCTTGCTTTTTTAGCCTGTTTTGTAACGTATGTGTATAATTGGCTCTTGCATTGCACCTATATAAAGAGATGCCGCTTCGATATCTGGAAGTGCAGTAATATGAGCGCTGATGTACTGCCGTCACCACCCCACATCAGGGGAAGTTTGATGTGATCGCGTGGATGAGTGTTTCCACCCAAGTTTTATTCTTAGATTTATTTTTCACTTTAGTTCTGATTTGGTTATATTTGAATTTTTGGCAAATGTAGTTAGCAAAGTTAAAATCTGAAACAGTAATCTAAATTAAAGAGCAAAGAGTACTTTGCATAAACAGGTAAATATCACAGATAAAAGTATAAGGAATTATTTCCTTTCCTTTCCTTTCACTAAAAGAGTAGAACTGATGTCAGCTCAGGCTTTTCCCAGCAGTGCATGGTGGAAGGCCAAGAGACCATGGGCACCAGTTGAAACAAAGATTGTTTTGTCACCAGATCACACTGGTGACAGGGAGAAGTTTTTTCACCCCGAGGACAGCCCAGGGGCACAGGTTGCCCAGGGAGGCTGTGCAGTCTCCATCCTTGGGGGTTTCAAGACCTGACTGAACAAAGCCCTAAGGAACCTGGTTGGATCTCACAGCTGGCCCTGCTTGGAGCGGGAACATGGACCAGAGGGCTCCAGAGGTCCCTCCTGGCCTGAATTATCCTGTGATCCCTTAAAACCCACTTGAATATAGAGGTGCTTTTATGCTTGGAAGAAGAATAAAGCAGCAAGGTCATGGAAGGTGTTATTATAAGGGTAAGGCTGGCAGTGGCTTCTGTAACAGGAGGAGGAGGAGGAATGCAGCATCTGGCCGGGCTTATTCTGGAGAGCTGCTGTCTGGGGCAACAAAAGCAACATCTCTGAATGCTTGTTTCTTTTGGTTTTTAATTGTGCAAAGCAATTAAAACCCATGACTTGCTGCTTCTGAAGAAACTGTATGCTATTTTTTTTACAGTAGCTGTATTACTAGTTTCCAAAATTTTGGAAACAATCAGTTGCCTTTTGTTTATATCAGTTAACAAACCTCACCTTGTGGGAGCAGACTTCAGGAGAACTAGATTCTTCATGTAGAAGGCTTCCAGTGTCTGGGAGATTTTTTTGTTTAGTTGGGTTGGTTTTGGTGTTTTTTTGTTTTGGTTTTTTTTTTTTTGAGATTGGGCTACAGCTATTCCTAGTTCTTCAAGAATGATGTTGGCATGTGAATAGGAGGCAGATTAAAACCTGTGGTTGATTGGACTGAACAGGAGTCAGCTGCCCAGCGTGAGGTAGGAGCTGATGGCAGGTGACGTGAAGCCAAACAGAGCTCCTGTAGAGGGGGGGAAGAGAGAAGTGGTCAAGATACTGAGGCAACCTTGCAGGATGAAATAGGTGAGCCTCTAAAGAGGAGAGTGGATGGGTCAGAGATGACCACAGAGACTTTGGAGAAGCAAAGGCCTGCTAATGGTTTAGACCCCACCCCTGCCGAGTAATCCTTTGTGTTTTCAGGAAGATGGCCTGCAACATTGAAGTTAGTCCAGCAAACACTTGAAAACAAACATAAAATGTGTAAAATGCACTATTAGTAGGGTATGGCTTATGAACGCACCAGTGAATGAATTTAAGTGTTTAACCTGATTTCAATTTTTCTGTTGTATTTCTGGTTTTGTTGGCTTGATTGTCATTCTTCCTGGAAGGGAGTTAGTTTAATTTAAAGACTGACTTTCCTTCTTTGTGTTTGGAGCAATACAGGTGAATATGAAAAGCAGCAGTTAGTAACTCCAAGTGGGATTTCAAAGGCTTTCACTTATTTTTGCACTTTTTTTCTTACTGCTATCCCATCTGCTTCCGCTCACATAGCAAGTGAACTGTCATTCTTGCCTGTCGTGCCCCAGCTGTGACGGGATGTGGTCAGTGGGTGAGGTCCCAGCAAGGCCACAGTGTCCTGTCCCTTCCATATTCAGAGGCTGAAAGTCATCAGGATTATTGCTGTGAGAAACTAAAAGCTTTAGATTTTAACCTTAGCTTTACCTTGACTGTAACCACGCTGCTCCACGTGCATGCACAGTGACTATCTTCAGAGTAACGTTCATGTAACTATGGTGACTTAATGTCCACTTTTCCTCCAGCTTCAAGTACTACACTGGGTAATTTGGCTTTTATTTTAATTTCTTTTATACATATGCATAGCCTTTGTACTTTTTCTTTTTTTTTTTTTTTTTAACCATAGCTGTTCATTTTCAGTTGTTGCATGGATAATAGTGCTGATGAACAAGTATTTAGTCTGACACATAAAAGCATAGCTGTAAAGAAAATGAAGCAGAGAAAATTACAGTGGCAAAGGTTCCTAAATTATAGTTGTACAGGAAGATTGTGATAAGGAAGTAGTTAAACATTACTATTTAGTCAGACCTGCAACTGTGGCTGGTACTTCGATTGTCTCCTCCTTTTGTTGACACTTAATTTGCGCGGTAGGCGAGATACTCTTCCTGCTGATAAATTCCCTGATTTATTGAACCAAAAGCCTGTAGAAGTAAATGGACGTGTTCTCCCAGATGGTTTTAGGTCAAGTGCCAAACAAATGCTAATTATTGTCAGATTTACTTTTAAAAGAAATGTTAGGTGCTTGCTATACCCATTGTTCAAAAAAAAAAAAAAGTGAAGACACAAATCAATCTGCTCATCTGAGAGAGGATACATGTTCCATTCGGGTATATTGGAAAACATATAGAAGGTAATAGGACTAAACCAGGATATTCATAAACAAAAACTGTAGGCTTGCTACAGCTAGAAAGCCCGTTGCTTTTACGGCAGCAGCGTGTCTGCTCACAAGCCCCAGATCTGACAGACAGCCTGGGCAGATGTGAGCATCGTCCTGCGCACGCTCTTCAGTGGAGTCTGAGCGGTCGCTTGTCAGCGTGATGGTGAGTACAAGCCACAGTTTCCTAGCAGATCTTGCGTTTGAAGACCTTTGCTTGGTTTCAAAGCATCGTAGCAGTAATCCGCGAGACCCTGAAAACCAGCTTTCATCCATTGGGATGTAGGACCAAAAAAAATGTGCTGTGTAGATCTTTCACAAAAATAAGGAGCGAGTAGGGTCCCTTGGGGTAAACTTGCACCCTTCTTCATAAGTACTGTATTTTTCCTTCTGGCAATTGCCATTAGGATCCAAGTTGGTGGTTAGTAATAGCTTCCTTCTTTTTTCCTCCCAGGTGATTCAGAAAATGTCCTAAGGCAAGCTGGGTTGCTGTGGTTAACTTTGTTTCAGCAGGATAGATTGCTGTTTGTGAGCAAAAGGTAGTCTTCTGTGGTAAAGCTAACTGCCTTCGTGCTTATCTTAACCTTGATGAAGCTATTGCCATAGATTTGTTAGGAAAAGAGTTAGGTGAAGGCAGCAGCCTGGACTGAGCAAAGGTTAAAGCAATCAGGGAGAGCTCAGCTGTCAGCAGAATTGCATTGCTGGGAATCGCATCTGAGGCTTTGCACAACTTTATTGTCTGCTTGGCTTTTAGCTGCTCCTGTGAGCGTGTCCTTCAGCAAGGTAAGGAAAGGCCAAAGGTTGCCTGCCTGTGATTTCTGCCTGCCCTTTGCATTGTGAAGCCAGTCCAGAGTGTGGCCAAAATACTGCAGAAGTGGCAGTTGTTTGTGGTCGAGCCTGAGATAAATGGATTTATCCAGTAACTGTGAGGCTGCTCAAGTTCGCAACTTGGCTCTCTTCTTTTCTTTTTTTTTTTTTCCTTTTCTTTTTTCCCTTCCCTTTCCTTTTTCTTTCTTACCAGAATAGTTGTACTGAGGTTCGGTGTTGCATCCTATTTTTAACACCAAAGCTCACTTATCTCTAGTTGAACTTGTGGAATGTTTCATTTGAGAGAGATGGCGTTTTCTCAAGCATCACGAATGAGCTTTCTTGTTAGAACTAATTCAAACCAACTGAAAAATGATTCTTCCTATGTAATATAAATTCATGTGCAAAATTCTTGTGTAGTCAGTAGAGCTTTTAGTCAAAGAGATATCAGACTCAGTCACAGTTCTCTCAAACCAGCATTACGTTTTGTCTTATGGTACTTTAAAAATTCATATATGCCTAGTTTGTCCAAGTATTACGGGTCTTTTAAACCAGCTAATGTATCTGTAGAGGAATATAAACTCTTTTTCAGTTGCCCAGTATTAAAGCCTGTCTCTTTATGCAGAGATAAAATTGCTGGCCAGTATATGTTTTTGCAGTAACGACAGTCACCACAGCTGTTTGAGTTCTGTCATGTTTATGCATGACCAGATATTGCAATAGGCTGGTAAGAATTTGCTGCAAAGAGATCTTTCATTTTTCAGTCTTGGGGAGTGGGCTCCATCTAGTGTTTAAATTAAAGATTAGACTCCAGTTCCTTTTCTTGAATGCCCTTGCAGTGTGGATAAAGGACATAGAGGAAGAATTGCGATAGGCATCGCTTTCATTGATGATTATCTAGAATGAGACGTTTCTCGATAAGGTCAGCATGTGAATGGCAACCTGAAACACTGTGTCTGTCTTGCACATGTACTTGAAACTAAAATAATCCTTTTATGAAATGACACATGGCTAAAAAAAAATTAAACCAGCATGGCAATAATGTGATCCTGGGATATTTTGTGTTGGTTCTTGTGTATACTTTCACACTATTTGCTGTGGCATGTTAGAAACCAGCATGTTAGTCTATAAAATCAGAATTGGAAAGCTAATTGTGAAGCTCTTTTAAGAAGTAATGAATTTTGAAATGTGTGCTGGATATTAATATCCAGTCACCAGAATAGTTTTCCAATATGTAATACTTCTCTAAAGAAGCATGTGGGGTTCTGTCCTTTGTTTTTACTGTTTTGTTAATATTTCGGGTTTTATAATATTCAATCCTCTGATAAAGGCTACTTATTTTTTTATTAAAAGGGATGTCACGTTTTGACCTAATTTAAACTGAAATAGAAAGTATTTATAGTTGTTGTCTCATGTCTCCAGTGCCCTGATGATAAATAATGCTGTGCAACAGACAAGAAGCATCAAGAAGAAAAATTTTTTTTCGTATATTCAAGGCCATGTTAATTCATCTAAGCAACTTCTGGTTTTTTGTTGAAACTAGATCAGACCGAGAGAGTTAAAACACTTAAGGCTGAACACAGATTTGCCTTCTCCGCTGATCGTTTACACTCCAAACTGAAGAAGGGGACTTGGAAATGTGTATTCAGGAGGGCACGGCAGCAAATCTGCAGTGAGGAAAACCTGGGCTATCTGAGGACTAGATTTAATTATCAGTACGGTGGCGGTTTGTCCGGTTGCATTTTTTCCTTTGGTTAAAGGAGATTTGAGGCCACTTTAACAAGCTTTTAGCCTGAGGTCTCTGGCACCTTGCAGCCACGCTTTGAGACCGATGAGGAAAGAGGCAGGTGGGCACTGTGCCCGGGCCGAACGTGGCTGCATGCCTGAATTACCAACCCTTCCCTGCCTGCTTCCCTGCCTGCTTCCCTGCCTGCTTCCCTGCCTGCTTCCCTGCCTGCTTCCCTGCCTGCTTCCCTGCCTGCTTCCCTGCCTGCTTCCCTGCCTGCGCTGGGATGTTGCAGACCTTTGCTGCAACTCAAAGGCACAGTGGGGTTGTGTGACTTGCCCCTACAGTCACTTACCTTGAGGGCTGAGGGTCAGAGAGCCACAGAGCCACCTGCCCCTTGCAAAGGTGGAGGAGGTCCCCAACCTAACACCCAAGACAGCTCTTGGCTTGTTTTCCGCCTGTGGCTGGAGTGGTGCAGAGCAGGGGCTGGGATCCAATCCCATGTCATTGGCAAAGAGCCCGTTATTGTTTCATCTGTAAAATACTTGGGGTCTGGGCTTTCCAGTTGACACTTGGGAGCTGAGCACAGACAAAGTTAATGGGAACCATCTGGTGTCAGGAGGGAGCAGCAAGATGGTTACCTCAGCCATGTGAAAACGGGGACGTGTTGCGGCACGGTGCCGGCGTGTCCGCATGTGCTGTGTGGGGGCAAAGGGTTGCAGACAGTGGTCTAAGAGGGCACCTGTGGAAGTGGGATGTGAGTGGTGAAACCCCACTGCGTACAGGACAGCCCTGCTGAGCCCCGGGCACATGTGGTACAGGAGCCTCCCAGTGTTGGGCTATACTTGTTTCATTTGGCTAAGGACGGCAGCCAGCAGTTGGGGTGTGTGGGGGTGTTTCAGCATGTGTAGGTACACAAGCTTTCTTGACAACTCTCGTAAATTTTTTTTTTTTCTTTTTGAGACACTGGTGTGGCTGGCATCCTCTGGTCTTTTAGTCCCATATAGGTGTAAACTTGGTCTCTCAACCCCACAGAGATAGTAGTGTTGGAGTGGACCTGCTGGACCACTTGGACCTGCTAGACACTAAATACTGTCTTCTGTAGGTAAAACCTATTTCTATATCTGTTGAATTTTTTTTTTAAATTTAAAATGACACGTTATTAATTCCCACTTATTTTTCCATGTTATTTACTTTCTACATTTCTCTTAGACTGGACAGTGAAAGCAAATGTAAATTTGTATCACTTGAGGCCTCTGGGTCTTACAGTGATCTAGTAGATCACTAGATATCTTGTGTTCAGGTGTGGGTTTTTTTGATTACCAATTTAAAAGCAGTGGTTACACTGCAATTTCTAAATAAAACTTGGAAATATCTGTTGCCCTTGCATTCTGTAAAAGGCCTTTTTCTCTCTTTAACCAAATGAAATTGGATCCAAATCTAAACTGCTGCTATGCCTTTACAACCTATTTGTAAAACTATAGATTGAAAAGATGAGGCAGTATTTTTCTTTTTGGAGTACCTAATAATACAGTGTTGTCAATTCAAGCACTGTACCATGCACAAACTGTTTTGCATAGTAGCCCACACCATACTTCTAGCTGAGGCTAAAATTGACCACAAAGGCCTTACAGTTAATTTCTGTTGTCACCCACCAGATAATGGGATGGGACACCTTGCTCACATTCTTGCTTTGAATCTGTGAGAGGTGGGCTTTGAATGCATGCTTCCCATGTCCAGCACCACTGGTGATCATGGTGGTGGCGTCTCACAGCCAAGGGAGATGATTTGATTTGGCACTCTAGGGGCAGGGGAAGGATACCCAAAGAGTTGTCCCCATCCTCCAGTGTGGCCCCACAGGAAAGCTGCACCAGCACCTCCAAGATTGTTTGTGGTGAAGCTCCATGGAGGAGGGAGAAGTCTCAGAAGGCTGGACTTGGTCATGATGCTAATCTGCAGGTGAGGGGGTGGTGGCACCAGGGGAAGCTCTTAAACAGCAGGTGCTGCTGCATCACAAAGTCCCTCTGCTGAGTGTAGAAGAGCCTAAAGTGATGAAGCAAGTGCCAAGTAGTGCCTCTGCTCCACAGAATGGGAAAGTTGGGGATAACCTAGAGGAGGGATGCTTTGCTGTACTTGGGAGAGCTGTTGCAGAGTTTATGGCAGCAATTAAAAAGAAAAGCAAAGTCATGAGAACATGAGGTTGGAAAAGTGGTTCTGGCACATGAAAATTGGCTCTCGAGCTTTCTGATCACTTTTCTCACCCTGTTAGGGGAGGAGAATACTAAAATAGAGACAGAGAGTGGAAAAGAGCAGAAATGATTCATGGTTTCAAGTAGTGCAGGTCATGAAGATGATGTAATTAGTCCTGGCCTATTTAACCTGTAAGAAAAAGAAAGCTGTAAATAAAGGTGGGGGGGAAAAAGGTAGAATGTTAAGAAGATGTAGCTATTTTGGACTCAGTATCTCCAAGTAAAATTAAGGTATGAAATCCTTTATTAGCCATCTACGTGTTTTCTTTTATGGTAGAGGTAGCAAATACACAATGCACTATGGAAGTAAATATTAAGGGTATGCAGTTGGCATTAGCTAATTGACGGGCTAGGCAGTCTATTTTGAGAGACAGAGAATACACTAATACATCAACTAACTAGATTAAGGGTGTTAAGATGACAAGATCCTTAATTTAGGTTGGTATTTCTTGCCTCAGGAGGGCAGACCATGGTATAGTCTGCTCCTGGCTGTTAAAGTTCCTCTGCATGGTGGACACAGCATTCATGTCACAGTAGATGTATGTTCTCCTCCCTCTCTCCCTCACACACACTTTCTTCTCTTTTCCTCACACAAACTTGAGCTGGCTGGCTTGAGAGCTAGACCTAGCCGGCACTTACAGTTTTGCATTGATTTTGGTTATCTGACTTGAACTCCTCCTCAACCGGGGACCGATGTCTTTGGTAGTTAGGCATCTTTGAGCATAGCTGCACGACCTGTTGGTTCTGTGCCGTGGTGGCATGTGACATCAGAAATTTATGAGCCAGAAATGTGCTGCTAAAAGGACACACATTTAAACTAGAGGAAGGGAAATCACGAAAGCAACTTTACTGTCTTGAGATTGAGAGGATTGGTTTCATGGCCTAAACTGTTGCTTTTATCATTAAATGATCTTATTACTTGGGAAGAGGTGGATCTGCTAACATCCTTCTTAATGTGCCCATAAGAAATAATGACAAACATCACAGAATCATTTAGGCTGAAAGAGACCTTTCAGATCATCAAGTCTAACCATTAACCTAGCACTGCTAAGTTCACCACTAAACCATGTCCCTAAGTGCCACATCTACATGTCTTTTAAATACCTCCAGGAATGGGGGCTCAACCACTTCCCTGGGCAGCCTATTCCAATGCTTGACAACCTTTTTGGTGAAGAATTTTTTCCTAATATCCATTCTAAACCTCCCCTGGCGCAACTTGAGACCATTTCTTCTTCTATCACTTCTTACTTGGGAGAAGAGACCAACACCCACCTCACTACAGTCTCCTTTCAGGAAGTTGAAGAGAGCAATAAGGTCTCCCCTGAGCCTCCTTTTCTCCAGGCTAAACAACTCCAGTTCCCTGAAATGTTCCTCATAAGACTTGTGCTTGAG
>VZTL01067386.1:0-10818 GCA_013400535.1 Scopus umbretta | reverse complement strand
GCAGCATCATCCTGCCCTCTCCAGCCCCGTTTCTTTCCATTTAACCAGTGCTGCACACACTGCCATGGCTTTTTTCCTTTTTTTTTTCCCCTTCTTTTTTGCAGCCAGGATGTTTTTTCTTGCCTTTTTATTGTTCCAGTGACCTAGCAACTCCACTTCGGTGGAGCCCTGCCAGGAGACTTCCTCCCTGAGCCGTCTGACAGTCTCCAGCAGCACTGCCCTCGGATGGGAGCACAAGTTAAAATGACACCAGGCTGGGTCCCTGCATAGCTTTTGCTCTGCCCTCAGGAGCGGTGGTGAGGGTACTGCTGCCTTCCCGCCGAGCAAAGCTGCCAGGGGACTTTAAAAACCCTGGAAAGAGGAAGGAGAAACGCTGTGTGGGTGATATTTTCTGTAACATTTCTGCAGGGTGTTATAGAAAAGCCTGGAGGATTTTGGAAGTGAATTAGGTGTTGCTGGGTTTTAGCATTTGGGATCTGCGGTGCAGGCAGGGTGGCTGGAGGCATTTCAGCATCACAGGATGGTGGGAGAGGGGACGGAGAGGACATGTGAGTGCTCAGAGAGCCATGCCATTTGGGAGGTTTCTTTTGGTTTATTTTTATTAAAGTTTACTGAAAAAGGTGAGAAAGAAATCCCTTTGGGCCCCGTCAGCTGTTGCTGGGGCAGAGCTGCCTTCAGACACCCTGGAGCTGCAGGGGCTTTTCTGGCATTAGCACTGGGAGACACCACCAGAGGGGATACTTTCAAGGTAGAAATAAATGAGCCAGCAAGCAAGTGAACACAGCTATTTCAGGCTTTTTGCTCAGGAAAGGCGTGAGGGACATGGGTCCCAGGGCCTCTCTGCGGCTGGAGGCTCGGTTCCCTTCACTGGATGGGTGGATGGATGGATTGGGATTTTACTAGAGTCTTGGCATGGTCATGAGGCTTTTTGGGAGTATGGGTAGTCATGAGACAGCTTATCCCCGTTAGAAGTGAACTTGTATTTGAACATGTTTTCCAAAGGCTCAACAATAAAACAGGACTTTTTTTTTTTTTAATTCCGTTGCCAAAAGCTATATAAAAACAAATGCTCATGAAATGAGGAGGTTTAAGGCACCATTCTGAGCCCTGGGACAGTGGTTTTCAGGCAGCATGGGTCCATGTGGTCCCAGGGATCTGTGGATTGAACCCAAACTGTCCGAGAAAGATGAGTAAGAAACGCAGGGTTTCATAGGCTTGAGCTGGTGATCTGGGAGCCTG
This sequence comes from Scopus umbretta, assembly GCA_013400535.1. Taxonomy (NCBI): domain Eukaryota; kingdom Metazoa; phylum Chordata; class Aves; order Pelecaniformes; family Scopidae; genus Scopus; species Scopus umbretta. Next base: position 9,579 of record VZTL01067386.1, on the reverse strand, counting down.
CACCTCCCCAGGGAGATGTTTAGGACACCAAAATTAAGAGGCTGGAAACCACTGGATAAGCAGGACAATATCCTGTCCCTGCACTGTGCAGGTTTTATCCCTGCTTGCAGGCAGGCCGTATGCACGCATCCCACGTGTTTGGAAATGACCACAGGTTTCTGCATGCTCTTTATTTTGGAGTACCTGTTTCCCTGCTTTACAGTACTGCTCTTAAGAGCAATAATTGAATCCTTTTTTTTCTTATGGCACCTCTGAGCATCAGGTTCTGTTATCATGAAAAAAAGGGTAGGAAGCAAAAATGGCCTTTAGCATCCTCCGTGGTTTTACAGGTCCCAGAGGGGAGGTGGTGTGGAAGTGCAGTGTGTTTTTGTCTCATAAAGCAGCACTGCAAGCAAAGTACCATGGCCTGGCATATGAGGACAATGCCGATGTCCCCAGCCCTGTGGGCATCCATCAGCTGTAGTGGCCAGGTAGGTGTTAACCACCCATTGGCACTCAAAGCTTGCAGGGTCTGCTGCTGGCATTAAGTCCCCATCACCTTTCTTGATCTGACTTATTAAAGCTCCAGCCACCTTTGGTGGCTGCATAATTCCTTCATATTATGGTTAAAATGATTTAAAGACCTGCAAATTGCTGTCTTGCACTGTGTGGTACCCAGCGGGGAGAGGAAGAGGAGCATGAGGACCAGAGCACGGCACTGCGGGGGGATGCATCTGTAGGGCACCCCATCCAAACCAAGCCCTGCAGCACAGTGGGAGATGCCGGCAGGGCTTTCCTGCACCTCTTCTCTTCCCTGTACACCCTTGCTCACCACCTTTCTTCATCCAGTCTGAATAATTCCTTTTATTAATATTGAAAGAATTAGCAAAAAAGGGTTGACCGCATGTGGTTAAAAACCTCTCGCATTCTTCCTGTGCTTAGTGCACACAAGGGACCTTCCCCAAGCAATATTATCAATGTGTTTACGCTCAACTGACCCATCTCAAGTACGAAAATTTTTTTTAAGCTCCATTTCAGCCCACCCCCCAACCCTCCCGCCTCGAACTGCTTCTTTCAGGGCAAGAACAAGGAAGGAAATTGAAAATCCCAGAGAGCCCTGGACAGTCCAGATTTAGGGCTGTAGCTTTTGTTCGCACAAACTCACTTGGCTCCTAACCGGCCTCCACCCATGATCCCGACATCCGCAGCAGCCGTTCAAAACACAGCGCAGAGCCCGGCCCCGGCCCCGGCGGGGATCGGCAGCCACCCGTGCCACCCACTGCGGGGCCGGCCGCCCCGGCTTTGCTCCCCACTTCTCCTCCCTCGTAGCCTGCCTTTCTTCCGAACCTTTTGCTACAGCCGGCAAGGAGTTTTCTAAGTTGAGATGAGTTTTTTTTCCCTCCGCGAGCCTCGGATGATGTTAAGATTATGCAACATTAACAGATGTCAGCTTTATAATTATAGCTGCTTGTCCTCGGGAGGAGCCTGCTTCAGCTTCGCGCGCACTCAGCTCAGCATGGGCTGCTTCCAGGGTGGCCACAGCCCTGGCAAAACAGCCGCCACATGGGCGGCACTACCGGGAATGGTCCCTGGGGAATCACCACCCTCCTGAGGACAGGACAGCTCTGGGGTGTCGGACTGCTCTGGGCAGCCAAGCAACCACTCTTGGCTTTCCTTGAGTGCAAACACAGATTAAATTTGTGTTCCCCAGTCAAGGGAGTATTTTCCTGCCCCTCGAGGAGAAAAATGCCTTCTGCAGGAAAGCAGCGGGGCTGGGATAGCTTGTGGTATGCCTTGGCTGGCTGTGATGCTCCTGCCAAATGCTGTCTGTGGGTATCCTGCTCCCTTGGCATTAGCAGGATACATCCCTCCTCACTCCCTGCCCTAAAATGTCCGTGAGAGATTGCAACCACTGCTGAAAACTTACAGGATTGTGCTTTTTGGTGCTATCCCATGGTTGAGCCTTGAGCATCGCCATGACATTGCCCCTGCAGCAGCCACCTCCTGGCCAGGGCAATGCCTGTGCTGCACTCAGGGGTGGAGACAGAAAGTTGCTGGTCCAAAAGGGATTTTTCAGGAGTCTCACAAGGTAGACATCCAGCCAGGCTGCCAGGGGCAAACCCAAAGCCTCGAGAAATCAGCTGAAACTTGATCTGTTTGTCCTGGCCATGTTCTAACCCAGCTCCCAGCAAGCCGCGGACTTGTTATGCTTGCGAAGAAAAAGTAACTCTGAGCCTCGACCTGTCTGGTGAGCATCACTGCTAGTTTTAACTGGGAAGGAAAACACTGGTCTGGCTGGTGGCAGGAGGGTTTTGTGCTGGAAGTCAACTAATTCTCTTGGTGGCTGCAGTTGTGTGGAGTTAAAATGCGGAAAGCAGTTGGCAGCTTAGGATGTGATGAAATTATTAGTGACAAATTGGTACCTGAGCTAAAGGGCTGCTCTGCTTTAAGCCTTTTATGCACCAGGGGAGGCCAGATGGTCCCATGTTTATTTATTTGGAAGAAGTTTGCATCTGGTCCATCCGCTCCAGCTGAGGGTGATCTTTGAAGGCTAATTTCTGCAGGCAAGTCAAAGAGGAGATTGCAGTTGTCTTGCACTTCTGGCAGGCTTGATGTCCCTGTGAAGAGCTGAGACTTCATGTCTATTTTATTGAGCAGCCTGATTTTTTCAGGTTTCCTTACTACATGCTGTGGGTTGGATTTTCCAGCACGACTCATGCTCTGCACCCGCCAAACTGGGGAGCCTGGCACAAGGTTTTCCTCCCTGCACTGGGGCCTGGCATACCTGGCAGGGCAGAGTTAAAAATGCCAGATGACTCTAAAAAGCTTGTGTAAGTAATACCTTTCTTATTCAGCCCGTCCACTCCCTGGCTGCACTCAAAGGCAGGTTTGCTGGCGCCCATGATAAGGAGAAGGGTTTTGCTTCATTTTGTTCCCAGCAGCTCTGCAGAGCCAAAAGAGGATAGAGAAAACTCCGGGGTGGATTTGCAGGGTGAACAGCAACCAGACAAGCAACCAGCAGCATTTTGCTTTCAAACCAGTTGCTGTTGAATGAAGGGTCATAGCTGAAGGTACTGCTTGCTGGCATTTCCAGGGTTATTTTTAAGAAGTGGCAATTAAATGCCTGCTGCAGTGCCCCGCTATATATTTTAGCGTGCCTGGCTGGAGTGCTTGTTGACAAATGACTTGGCAACCTGAGAAAGCAAATTTCCCCCTGTCTATTCTCATCCCTTAAGGGTTTCTTTAAGTAACTGCTGCTTTGCCTTTTTTCTGTGCAGCAAAGCCGGCTGCTGGGGCACAGTAAGCATGGGTTGCACAGCTGAAAGCTTTTAGCGAGAGGGGAACAGAGGGAAATTCAGCATGCCGTCCTCCAGCACACCCAAATTTTTCAGTATCAGGGCTGCTATAAATGGACTTGTGGGCTACAATTACAGGCTGGGTATTGGCTTGCAAACGAGCGTAGCGAGCAACCCCTGTGACTCCGCATCCCTTCATCCAAGGGGCAATAACACGGAGCTTGTCACATGGGGCAGGAGTTGGCTCATGGGGCAGGGCAGGATCCAAACGGCAGCAGCTGCCCGGTGTGCTCAGCAAGGTGGGCATCGCAGCCATGGCTAGGGCTGTCATTAAAGGCACTTGGGCTCTGCTCCACTGCAGCTCTTGTCTCCTTGGGCCTCGTGGTGCTCAGACCCCTGAGATGAAATGCAGACTGTTCTACTTACATATCTCTTTTTTACTTGCTGAGTTCCCACTGAAGCTATCGCAGAAGAAGAGAGGAGACTGCTCCCAAAATTGCCACCTCTGGCGTGGCAGGTACAGCAACCCCAAAGGAGACATGCAAGATAAGGAGGAGTAGGTGTCCCATGGGGCTTTCTCCAAGGCAAAGCTTTCTTAAAGAAAGTGTTTGGAGGCCAAGGACAGATGTGCAAGGCTTAACCTTGAACATCGGAGCTTTTGGGCAGAGACTGAGCAGTACCTTTAGCCACTGCCTGTGTATCATCCACAGCCCTGATTTGAGATGGTATGTACGTGCCAGACAGGTTACATCCCATAGCCTGGTGGATCTTGGAGCTGCAAAGCAGAAAGAGTTCCTCTCCCTATATGACTTTTCTCAGTTTCTCGAGAGGCTTCAGACCCTGCCATCCTAAATTGCAATTTCTCTAGCCAGGCTCCCACTTTGCCTACCCAATGAGTGGAGCATGATATGGGCTATTCCAGCCCAGAGATTTCATTTTGGTTATAAAGAATATGGGCAAAACTGGGATCTCACCATTTTGGAAGACATGGCCATGATTTGGACTCCTTTTGACTTGCTGTGGACTTTGAATAGCACCTGAGGCTGCAGTGGCAGCCAAGCCTCAGGGCTGTAATGTAGGGCAGGGACAGTTGCTGCTGGTTTTCACGTGACCAATGTCCATGGAAATCCTTGCGCAGCCCTAGTACCATANTCCCACTGGGGAGGGGGAGCATGAGTGAGGGGCTGTGTGGTGGTTAGCTGCCTGCTGGGTTAAACCACAACATGCGGGCTAGAAACCCCAGTTCCCCTGCAAATCTCACTGGAACCACTCATAGCAGCTGTCAGTAGATGCTCTGCTCCAGGTGGCATCAGGGTGGATGGCAGACCCAAGGCTGAAGCTACCAGCTACCGCACCAAGTCCTGCTGCTGCTGCTGGTGGTCAGCATTAATGACTGAGCCGAGAAGTTGGCTACAGAGTAACATCTTCAGTCCTTGCTTAGGGCCGGATTTGGGAACGTTTATATTCTAGAGATGCACACAGCCATCTGTGTGCTTTTGGAAATCCCGTAAGGCATGTAATGGCTGTTGAGCTCCCTGGGAGAAGTCATTTTTGGGTCCATGAGATACAGCAGGTGGTAGAAATGCAGAAGAAGCTTGGGCAAAGAGGGGATGAGGTTGATGCTGTTACACATCAGCATGGTGGGGAGCAAGTGGAGAGAGGGGAAGAGCTAGCTAAGCTAAAGGATAATGCTGGCTTGGGAGCTAACATTTGTTCCATAAATGTGTTTGTTCATTTCCTAATGAAATGAGAAAATGATTCTGGATGATTGGAGAGGTGGGAGTTTGGAGCAGCCTTCCAGCAGGAGCAAGAGAGCAGACCCCAAACTTTTAGGATGGAGCAGGGGCTCCAGCCACGTTTGCTCACAGAAAATGGACCTGCAGATGTACAGACTTCTTCTCCATCTTGTTTCTCATGTTCTAGTAGACATTAATGTCAGATACACCAAAATGTCCATCACCTTGGGGTGCTTCAGCATCTGGATGGCCAGTGTAATCCACACCATATGTTGATCTCTTCTGTCCCGGTGGCTGGATGGGTTATGCCAACCCTCCTGTTTGCCCTGCAGTTCTCAGATAGCTTCATTCTGGCTCTCTGGAGGCAGTGGGATTCGAGGTCAGGCACCCAGCAAGCACCAGCCGGGCAGAGAGAGGGGAAGAGCTGCAGGGCCCTCCCCGCTCCCATCACGCCCTCGGGATGGGGCACACGGGCTGTGCTGGGCTCCAGCTGGCCATTAACTCTGGAGACCTACATACTCCTCCCATGGACTCAACTCTGCATGTATCTCCAATGGTTATTTCTTTAAGGCTTTTTTTTTTTTCTCCTTTAAAGGTTTTTCTTTCTCCTAACACACAAAAAAGCATGGGGGTGCTGAACTGAATGCACACAAAGGTGCGTTTCAGCATTTGGCCCCACAGACCAATCTAATTTCTACTGGTGTGAATCCAAAAATAAATTTCATGTCTGTGTTTTGATTATGCAAAATTTTCTCTAGTGTAAATGAGATCAGAGCTTGGCCTTGGTGTTACTGAAACAAGCCGAGCCTGCACGTCTAGCACTGATGGGATTTCAGTTTTTTCTTGTTTTTCCTTTCAGTCATTGAAAGCAACCACCAGGCAAGAAGAAGTTTGGACACAGAGATAAAGCCTTCTGGTGCTCTTGTGGACAGCACAGAGCTGGTGACAATGCTGGCCAAGAGCAGGGAGCGGGCCTCACTGCCTGCCAGGCACGGTGAGCTGCCGGCGGCGAGCGAGGTCACGGGGCACATCAGTCCCTCCGCTGGTGGTGGGGATTTCACCTTGCTGGAAGCAGGACTCCTGGACATCCCGTCTGCTGGGACAGCGACCCGCCTGCCTGCCCACAGCCATCCTCCCCGTGAGTTTTATCGACACAAGAGTCCGCATTTGCCTTACCCAGCCCACAGACCAAGCGTAGCTGGTTGGTTAGGAAGGATTCTCACCCTATTGCTAGAAATTCACTTTTTTGGAAGAAATCCAATCCCAGGAAAGCTGATTTTTTTTTTTAAATGTTAAAATGAAGGTGTTTTTGGGAGCTGCTGCTGTTGTTATTCACCACCCAGCAGCACCCCAGAGAACCTTGCCCACCCGTGGACCTCAAAGCAGAGCGGAGACCCCCTTGCATCTCCATGCCTCCTCCCGGGAGGAGCTGAACCAGACTGTGAACTCCACCTAGATTAAGGGTGCCCAAGTTAAAAATATCTGATCAGCTGTATCATGATTTGTAGCTGAGGTCCTCACATGGAGATCGTGCAAGTAAACACTTACCTTTGGGCTTGTTCATAATCTTTGCCACTTTAGGTGGGACTGTGGTCATGAGTAAACGAATATACTTTCTTAAGTGTGCACTAAATCAAAGCCTGTTTCCCACACCAGAAGGACAAGGCTGTGCTGATTGTTCCATCCCCATTTCATGTTTTTTCTTAATATGCCCAGATAAAATAAGTGTCTTGCTGAGATATGAATGTAGAGGTTGTCTTTAGTTTTTTAATTCCTCATTTTTTTCCCTGTTTAGGGACTACAGTGTGGAGCTGGCATGTCCAGGCTGCCAGCTGCTCACCGTCCTGGCATAAGCTATTTACTGCCTTGTGTGTTTTTAATGTTTAAAAAAAAAAATAAAAATCTGTGTTTCTCTTGCCATGCGCAAATGAAGACAAATTTTGAAATACTTATTTTTCGGTGACAGAAACGCTCTGTACCGAGCAGTCCCTCTTGCAGCGTGCTCTATGTTAAATAGAGGAAACAAACATGGAAACATGGGGAATGCTGCCGTGACCCTGTCTATTGCATATGGTGGGGCTGGGTACGACTGCAGGTGATGCTGCTGCCACCCCAGCCGAGTCACGTTAACTTATCCAGGGGGAACATGACTCTCTCTGCATTGCTTTCCAGCCACTGGAAGCCATCACCGCACTGCAAGCAGCTGGGAGAGAGACAAGAGGGCTCTGGCTGCTCCCGCCAGCCCTGCAGCTGCTGAGAGGACACCGCAGGCTTTGGCAGCCACGAGCACCGATCTGGCTGAGAGAATGCTGGGCGGGCGCCACGGAGCCTGGGATGTGGCAGGGTTCGACAATGCAACGAGGACAGTGCTGCTGCCTCCATCTGCAGAGACTCACCCCCCAGGTGAGCCATCCCAGTTCAGCTTGGGAACGAGGTGGATGCTGTTCCCCAGAGAAACTGGGCTTCCGTTAGGCCTGGCTTCCCTGCACTGCTAGAGCTTTGTGCACTAGATCCGGCCCTCCATCCTCACCACGTGCTCAGGGCAGTTACCTAGCTTGCTTCATGCATGAGGGTGGAGAGGAGGATCCATGTGGCTTCCCCTGGCCTTGAAAATTAGGAATTCCTCTGTGCAGTTCCCAAACATGAGGCTGCTGTAGGCAGAGTATGAGCAAGGGGACTGTGGGCTGCAGGGGGAGGCAGAGGGTGATGGCGGAGGGTGCTGGGTGGGCTCAGCCCGTCTCTGTGCTCTCATTTGCTTTCCGCCATTGCCTCGCAGGCACCAGCAGCCCCTCTCAATCGGCGGGCGCCATGGCCACTTCACCCAGCCCCTCGAGGAGCAGCGGGGGGACACTGCGGCCCCTGCCCAGCACCCCCTTCCCTGGCTCTCCGGGACAGCCCCAGTCCTCCGCTCGAGTTTCCAGTACCCAGGCTGGTGTGAACCGCCTGGCACTACACCTCGGGGACGTCACAGGGAGCTCCACAAGCCCTTTCCTCACAGCGTTGCCTGCCACGGACAGTGCTTTTGGAGGTGAGCTTTGCTGGCCCATGGGTTTGTTTTAGAGCTTTCAAAAGCCTTTATATAGCTTTTGCTTTCTTGAAACAGAGAAGATACTGTGTTTTGCATGAGCTCTGTTTGTTATTATTTGGGTGGTTAGCTGAAATTCCCTGCTGAAAACAGGAAAAAACAATGGAAAAATAATTTTGTCAAAACCCCCAATGTTTTCCACTTTAAAAAAAAGGTCTTGGACCTTATAACTGTGTTTTCTGTGGGGTGGGCAACTGCAGCTGCGAAATGTCTCAGCTGGTTCAGTGCCAGCTGCAGAGCAAAACCGAGGTCCCAGCCCCACCTGAGCTGTGTGTCCCACCTGAATGGTGCTGTAGCAGGGCATGAGGTTGGTAACCCACGCGCACAGCCACGCTGGGTGGGTTTGCTCTTGGCTAGGCGGGATAAGATGACTGCGCTCCAACAGCCTGTGTGGGACAGCAAACCCGAGATCCCTGGGCTCCACACTTTCCCCCATTTGCTTTGCAAGAAGCTATTTCTAGAGCTCTCAAAAACAGCCTTTGCCCCTCTCCATAGGAACTTATTGAAAACTTTGGCATTGCCAAGTCCTTATCCTGTGCCTGGGGCTTGCCAGGAGCAAATGCATCCCCAGGGTTCTCACATTAACACATCCCTTCCCTCTGCCACAGCTGCCGGGAGCAGCAGCACGGCTGCAGAAAACACGAGGTCTGGTATCCGAAGGGCAGCGCCCAGCTCCACTGCTCAGCCCCCAGCCTCGGCACCCTCCTCGGTGATCCCGGTGCAGGGACATTTCCCTGGGCCCTCCACAGAGCGCTGGCTCACCCCTTCTCGCCCGGCTTCGGAAAGCACTGCCATGGGTGAGCTTGGTTAGTCTACAGGTTGTTGTTTTACCCTGTTTTGTGCTGGATTTTGTACTTCCTTAAGCATTTTTCCCTGTGTTGCGTTAAGCCCTGGGTTGTATAGTGAGCTGCAGGATCATATGGGAACGTGGCTGTGCTCAGGTTTCCCCACTTTGCTGTTTGATACTGTATTCAAGCTACAAAAAAATACTAAGAGAGCCTGGGCCGATTCCACCAGTCTTAGACCAAAGGTGGGGTTTAAAGGCAAGTCCCCGCAGTCCTTGTCCCATGGGGTTTTCTGCTGGCTGAGCCGCTCCGGCTCTTGCGAAGCTGTACTGTCCTGGCGGCAAGCACCGGGTTTTGTGCAAGGTCTTCCTGTGGCAAGGGGATTCATGCCTTTCCAAAAGAGCACTTTGTCCAGATTGAAAACTTCCTGTGCTTAATATCCGTATGTGCACTGTAAGCATCTGGGAAGAAAATGGATCAATCTGTTTCATACGTATAAATCCTTTTTTTTTTTTTTTTTTTCTTTTTATTGTGCTGTAGCCGTTGGAAGCAGCTACCAGCCATCCAATGTCTCGGCCACAGAGAGGAGAGTTTCGGATTTCCCCACCACCAACACCTCCATTTCCACAACAGCCACCAAGGGTGGAGGGAGGACGTTAAGGTCTCTGCCAGCCGGCACCAGACTGGCCCAAACAACA
>VZTL01067382.1:3459-16265 GCA_013400535.1 Scopus umbretta | reverse complement strand
AATTTACACACACACACACACGTTTTGGTCAGTTCGAAGTGCAACTAACCGTGCCCGCTTCCTCAGGCCCGGCTCCATCCCTGTGCTCGCACATCCATGCTCACTCATCAACACACCCCGAGCCTTCTCCTAACCTCTTCCCGTGCTCCTCGGCTGTTCCTTCCTTCTTAGGGGGAAAAAACAAACACAAACAGTAATGGGTTTGGTTTATTCTAACACCGTTATTTTCTCAGAAACTGATCATTTGAAAACGGGGTAAGAGCCGTACTGGAATCTGGGGTGCTCCGTGCAGCCAGTACGGCTGTGCAGATGTCCCCGTGCTGATGCTCCTCTGAGGAGGCAGGACCAGGTATGGCCACCAAAACACTCAGTGCAGCAGGAGCGTTCAACCCACCTCCACGCTCACAGGGGTTACGTGTCTCCTGGGATCTGAGCTGATGGTTCAAACTGGTGCTGAGCAGCAGTCTGTAGACATAAAGAACTGCTCGTTAGCTCCAGCCTCTTAAATGGAGAACTATGCTGAATCGTACAGGTTTTAGCTTTCATACAGCTTTAGGTGCTGCCAAAGTTGAAAACAGAGACAACCACTATTAGCGAGTTGTAGAACAATAAAAGCAATTCCAGTAGGTAAGAAAGTAGCCCTATATCCTCTTATAGTTGATTTCAAGGCAAATAGGTCTTCTCAAATTGATTTGGCAATTTCAGCACAAGTTGCTACCTTCGGTTGGGTAAGGGAACCTGCTGCTTTCTTCATTGCAGAAGGTATGAATAAACTGCTAGGAGGGAGCCTCTTTTGATTCATAATTCACAGAACTGGATTTATGGTGGCCACAGAAGCTTTGGTAAGGAGCATACCGAAGTCAGAGGCCATCTGATGCATTTGTCTGATGAGCTGGAAACACACAGATTTCACCACAACTCTGACCCACCTCAGAACAGACAAAGATTGGGAAGTGTTTCTCTTTACCAGCCCAGCTTATCTTCCTAAAAGAGATACACATAGAGACTACATTAGGCTAGATCAGATTTACCCCATTAGCCAAGAAGGTTGTGAAACCAGTGCCTTGCCTTCTACTCCATTGCTGATACTACTTGGCAGAAGGAATTCCCGATTTTCCTTGAAAAGGACCTCTCCCCATTTAAGGCTACAAAATGTACAGTCAGAATGATATTACTTCTCATTTATATTGTCCAAGAAAAGTTCAGTTTGAAAGTATGGCTCTGTTATGCCATTTCATTTGCTGAAAAAATTGAGTTTCCATGTTACTTGAACAGGAAAAATGACGGCCCTGTGCTTCCAAAAATTCTTATACCCATGTGCAAAACAGCTGGTTTTTTGGGTTGGCTGATTGAACTCTCCATCCTTCTAGGATCCAGATAGAGAAAGGAGACACTTTCAATCATTTTTATCCTTGCAATAAACATGTAGAACCTATGAGACACTCTCTTCAGGTGTTACTCCCTGAGCATTCTTCTTCTTCTGTACTACTGAGGGGTCTGATTCATTGTCCATTGAAGCCAATGCAAATTCTCCCTTGATTGACCCAGTGGTCACAGATGAGGGCCAGGCAGGGAGCAGGCCTATGTTCTGCCAAGTTTCAGCCAAAGACACACCAAAAGAGTCAATACCTCTCCCAGAGAACTTAAAATCTAAGATAAAATATAATAGTGGTCTGCCATATCCGCTGTTCCTAAAGAAGTTTGAGGGTTCATAAATTTCAAAGACTTCACTGCAAAAAAAATTCTGCAGTTTTAGCATAACTGTGCCAATGTAGTTCTTCTGGGACATCCTGAAAGTTCTCTCTTCCCCATCTAATGATTGACATTCTGGTGTTAGTCGAGAGACACATATTAGCACTAGAATGAACTTTGGAAAAAATTTCTTTTTAAATGGATTCATTCAGCCAAGCACTTTCCATGATGCCTCTGCTAATTCTGGAGCTAAGTGTATTTGAATGGAAATGTATCTCCTTAACCTTTGTCTCCTCATTTGGCTGAGTCTACAGTGATCCTGTGCTCTATGTTTGCAAAAGAGATTTGCTGCTACAGATTTACTGCAGGGTGTAGTATGATGAAAAAGTATGCTGAGAGAAAGCCAAAGCCTTCTGTAAACACAGATGTCTTAAATATTACAGATGCCATCCATCTTTAGCAAATAGGGTAGGGGCCTGGATAGCTGATGGGATTGATGGTGAGTGATCAACATTTCACTGTTAGACCACCAGTCTTAAATAAGCACAGGATGCTGAGAATTACCAATTACATGTTCGCATCTGTTTCTATGAAATATGCTTGCTGGCTGTTATCGATTTCACAGTGAGCAAATGTGCACTTCTTAATAGCCTACAGCAACATAAGAACTCACTGCTTTATCACAGATACCAACTAGTGTAAAGCCTTTTTTCTTTCGGCAACAGATCCCTTAGATTAGGATCAGGGGAAAAGCATGTATTGTTCTTAGGCTGTACCTCTTCCACTGCTAAAGAGTTCAGACCTCAGGAATGTAAAGAGAGCACCTAGTAGTAGCAAGAAATTTAGGAAATAAAAAGTCAGCCAAAACTAGTTTATGGAAACTTACAGAGATTAGACTTGGGGACACCACTGACTTTTAGATATCATGTGATGGGAAGGGAGTGTGCTATTTACAGTAAATACTTGGTAAGCTCTCACAGCTTCCTTGAGACTAAGAAACGAGTTTGGCAGTATGGACTGTCCTATTACCCTTCTCAGTGGCTGCTGGGGTTTTTTCATGACTGACTTTCTGGTGAGAACCAAACTTAGGAGAATATTATTATACCTAGTGATTTCTTTCCTTTAAACTAAAATTATCTTTAATATAAAAGCATCTTTTATTTCTCCTTTTTTTTTTTTGTCTGCAAATATTCTTTCTCTTCAAATATTATTTTCTGTTGTTTTAAATGGTAATTTTCCTTACTAAGTAGAACGTTCCGCTGCTTATTTTAATTGTCATGTTTCACTGGCTTATCATTGCATTTGCAACACAATGTTTGGCAACCATTGCTCTCCTACATGGGTAATATACTGGTATCATAATGTCAACATGGTCCTAAGAGTCTGACCCAATAGCTTCTTTAAAACATAGAAATCTTTGTACAGATTATAGCATGCTTTGGATCAGCATTGGATATCAGAAATTGAAATTCTGAGGTAAAAAGTCTTTTCCTGGCTATGTCAGAGACATTTTTAGGTGAGTTAGGGACAATAGTTTTTACCACCATATCTTATTTTCATCATCTGCTGTGTGACTGTGCCTGTTTGCATCTCAGGTGCGTTGGAACTCAGCTTGCTGGCATTTGTAAAATACTTTAACAACTTTGCAAGTGTTACTTGCAATTATTACTAATTCTATGAGCTGAGCATTGTAATATATAGATGTTAAGTTGTTCTAATGTATATATTGTGACAAGTAAGACTGTAAAAGACTTACGGCTGTTGTCACTTTCATGGTCCTATTGATTTAAGGGGCTCTTCTGATGTTTTATAATTATCTGTATTTGTATGTATGTATACATATACGTTAATATGTACAGGCATATATAGGCTATGTAGGGCAGCAGTGTTGATACTAGTTTTATTCCTTCAGTTTCTGCTGCCACCTGTTGAACTTCCTCATTCTGCAGTTTGCTCCAGTGGGCATTTGCCATGGATGACCAATAGTTTCTCAGTTTTATTACTCCGTATTTGAAGTTCTCTCTCTCCTTTGCAGCTTGGGAGAACAGAGAAGAAATTTAGGTGTGCTGATACCATCACCTGTGAATAACGGTTTACTATGAATTTGTCTTTGGCCAGGTAGTGGCACTGCCTACAGTCATGATGGCAGTATATTGCTGCACAGCTGTTTATGGCACCGTAACTTGCGTCCACGCTTGGCTCTCCTGTGTTCTGTAAGAGAGGGGAGAAAACGCTAAGCATTCAGAGCTGACTGATGCTCCAATCATTACTCACTGTTTATAGAAGGATAAATATGGATACTTATTGTCATGGTTTAACCCCAGCTGGCAACTAAGCACCACACACAGCCACTTGCTCAATCCCCCCACAATGGGATGGGGGAGACAACTGGAAGAGTAAAAGTGAGAAAACTTGTGGGTTGAGATAAAGACAGGTTAATGGGGAAAGCAGAAGCCGCACATGCAAGCAAAGTAAAACAAGGAGTTCATTCACTACTTCCCATTGGCAGCCAGGTGTTCAGCCATCTCCGGGAAAGCAGGACTACCATCATACATAAGGGTTACTTGAGAAGACAAACATCATCACTCCAAACATACACACCCCCCATTCCTTCTTCTTCCCCCTGCCTTATATGCTGAGCATGGCTTCATACAGTATGGAATATCCCTTTGGTCAGTTGGGGTCAGCTGTCCTGGCTGCGTACCCTCCCAACTTCTCGTGCACTTCCAGCCTACTCGCTGACAGGACAGTATGAGAAGCTGAAAATCCTTGACTTAGTGTAAGCATGGCTCAGCAATAACTAAAACACCAGTGCATTATCAACATTATTCTCATCTTAAATCCAAAACACAGCACTATGCCAGCTACTAGGAAGAAAATTAACTCTATCCCAGCCAAAACCAGGATACATATAAAAGAAATGGCATCTTTAAAAAATAGGGGCATTAGCTATTCTCTTCAGATTTTGCTGTTTACCACATCTGGTCTGGAGTATAAGAAATCTGCCATAGGCCTCTTAGAGGAAATAAAATAGCTCATACCAATTAACAGTATGATCAGATGATTGCAAGCAGATGTGTGAGGGCTACTTCAGATGTTGCTAACCTCTCCATTCAGCTGACTGTGAGCACACATCTAATTGTTTGCAGGATGAAGTGAGATGTGTTAATCTCCCTGGAGGAGAGACTGGTGGCAGGCAGCTCTGGTTGTCAACCTTTTTAAACTGCTTAAGGATGAAACCAGACTGCTACTGCTGGTCTTCACAGGGTCAGAAGTGAAATGCAGGTGAGTTTCAGCTCTGTTGTGACTGAAGCCGCTGAGGCAAGACTGCTGTCCAAGGGGTGAAAGGAGATGGAGCTGACAGCCCTTGGGTTTGCTCTCAGGGGGGTCTATGGCTCCACTTCCCTGAAGGGGCAGGACTGCCCACAGAGGACAGTTGGAACTGCTGATGGTTGCTTCGGGCAGGTCAATGTCCCCCAGCCAAGGAGCTGTGGCAGCTTGTTGCCAGACCAGCAGAGCATGGATGAGATGGTAGAAAGGTCTGACCAGGTGCAGTGGGGAGAAAGAAATGGTCTCTCTTGCTGGATGCATTGAAGCTGTGCTAGAAAGAAGAGGTAGTACCTTAAATGTAGGGAATAACAGGGATAAAGCAGAGAGGAAACACAGATGTGTAAAGGACTCGCTAAAGCGGACAAGGCATTAGACTTTACATTTGTACTATACCTCCTTACCTAGACCTTGAAGTGCTTTATAAACTAAAGCTCTCCTGGTGTTTACTGAGATGGATGTGGAATATGTGATGCATGGAGAATGAATTACTCGTCTAAAGTCAGGCAAACATGGACTGAATCCCTATTCCCACCTGCTATTTGTTACTGCTTCCTACTTTCTCCCTGTCTCACCATGAGTAATGAAATGTGAGACAGTGTTGGATAGGCAATGTGGGGGATCTAAGAGCTAATTGACTTGCTCACAGTCAACGAAGTGCCAAAGGAAAAAAATCTCAAGCAGAATCCAGAAGTCCTCAGTTCCAATAGAAAAATGTTGTGAAACATCCTCATTTCTTCATAGATTATTAAGACTTTTAACTCTGCAAGATTTCTTTTATTCTAACAGATGGCATTGCTGATTATCATGGCTGCAACAATTTTAAAGGTGTTTCCATGGTCTTCAGGAGCCCCATATATTATAAGAAACAAGTTGACTTTATTATTGAGTTTTCAATTCTATTAATTTGTTGATTAAGCAGCACAAGTGATAGTTACAAAATCACTTGTGAGATACAATAGTTAACCTTAAATGCTGGAAGAGGAAGGTTATTTTTACAAAACTTTTTGGAAGACCCTAGGTCCAAGGTGATGTACAACTTGCTTCATAATAGAATGGTGGGTAACTTACGGTGTTCATATAAACAAAGACAATTCATTCTTTTGCTCACTCCAGTTCAATTTGTCTTTCTCATGCTGGTCCCTAATTCCTTGTTGTTTTCTGAGGCTCATGCCTCTTCCTTATGACATGGCAGGCACTAGAGGTGCTTCATCATCTAACCCAAATACAAGTGCCTGCCTTTCTGACATAATAGTAATTTCCAGGTGTTGGCTGTTATATTACAGAGGTGAGCTGCACAATACAAAAAAGAAGGGAGTGTGAAGTTAGAAGCTGGAACTTCCACGTAGAAGTACTGATTCTCTGTTGCCCAGAAAAGAATGAGTGTTGTAAGCACTAAAGGTTTTATGATCTTCTGTGTACACCATCGTAGCTACTTGGAGGAAATTAAATATAGAACAAACAAGAAATTCAAGTTTGGGTTGTCCAAGTAGCTCCCTATAATTTCTGTAAACTTTGAACAGCTCTCAAAACTGAGAAATTCTATCCAGAGTATAATGTCTAAATATCATGGAATTTCTTCCACTTTGTTACAAGAATACATGAAAATCAGTAAAATTTTGTCCTAGTTCAAATAGAATCATTAAGGTTGGAAAAGACCTCTGAGAACATCTAGTCCAACCATCAATTACCTCTTGAAGATATTTCTGATGCTTTAACTGAGGCCCGGACACTTTACTGCTTACTTATGCTGGTATCACCACAGCAATGCAAACACTTTCAGGTGATGAAGTTTATTCTCCAAAGGCACGTGATACTGATACAGTATAGCTGTTCTCATACAGAGAGCAATTATACTGATATGGATTGTCTTGATTGGCACAATTGCATCCACATCAATTAGTCTAATTATTTTTCCCAACAGATATAGTTATACTAGCTACATACATATATATATATTTATGTATGCACACACACATACACACCCCGCTGTGTGTGTGTGTATATATATATATAATAACACAGATCTGAGTATACCTTGGTGTTTAGGCTAAAATTCCTGTGTATGTTTAAGGACTGGTGAAAGTACCATAGTGTCAGTTCTATCAGCACAAGCTGCTCAAAGTAAAGTGGGGTGGGGGGCAAAGAAATTAATCCAGGTGCTCAGGACCACATAGCCAAAGGAAGCTGACTCCCATCAGGTAAAGCAAGGTTTGATATGCAGTCAGGGCTTAATGGGACAGATAGAAAAGCATAAATGACTCCAAGGGTTCTGTGAAATGGTGGAGTGCTAGTGTATCCCCACTGACTTCAGCCAGAGATAAACTCAAGGAATGTGCTTTGAAGACTTTTGTATCTAGCAGCTTTCACCCTCAGACTTATGTCCTGTAACGGTGCAGTGAGCCATGGGCAATTAGACATGTAATAGGGGAAAGGGTTGTTTTCAAATATAGCCTTTGCAAGGAAGGTTTAAAGTCTCTCTTAAATACTGGCTTTCATTTCTAAAGCAAACTGGAGACCATGCAAGTACTTGGGACATTGTTATCCCCAGAGTAAACATTACATATAATACTGGTAAGAATTTTAAAATCATACTTCATAGCAATATGTTTTTCTCTGGATGCAATTGACTTTTTTTTTTTTTTTTTCTGTAGCTATAATGCTCTCCCATAATTAACTTTCCTGTCTGTGTTCAATGCTTTTTTGATTTTGTTGTCACCCAAGTATTTGCAGATTTTTTTATCTGCTTACAGTGGTATCATACCCATTCTACAGGTGGTTGGTTTTGCTAAACTTTCCTTAAAAATAAAATTTTCAGTTTTATCTTGAGTGTTCTTTATTTTCCAAAGACTTTGCTGGTAGGAATGCAGTTACTGAATGATGAACAAACACATTCATTGCTTACTATAGCAGAAACGACTGGAGTTCGGTCTTTATGAACTATTTTTTAATAACAGCTCTCCCCACTTCAGAGTTCATGTGCAGAATCATGCTGGCATATTTGATTTCAAACTCCTGTGTTTTGTCCAGTAACACCCTGGTTTTTTTCAGCATTGCTGCTGCTCGTATTTGTGTGCCATAAAATATCTGGGTTTCGCATTATATTTCTTCTTGCAGATTGGCTTTAACTTTCCTAGACTGAATCCTTGATACAGCATTTTTTTTGTTTGTTTGTTTTTGTTAAAAGAAGGGGGGACCTTTAGATGATTTCTCAGTGCTCAATTATGCCTGCAAATTCTCCTAATTTAGTGTCCAGACACCATAACACTACCATTTCCTGCCAATATTGCAGATTTTTAAAGAAATCTGCCTGGCACTAATCACTGTGATGTTGCATTAAATGCCCTTACAGTCTAGGCTGTTGACAGCTTACTCCAGAGAAGCAGTTTTCTCAGTGTCCCCATTGCAGTGCTAATAGTGGTGTGCTGCCATTGGGGTTAGGAAGAGTTTCTAAAATATCTGCTGTGATGCAATTGTGCAAGTGTACAATTAATTTGAGGTTCTTGATAGTAGTCTTCTGTCTGGCCTAGTGCTCAGTGTTGTGACAAAAATAATTTTGGATAAAACTCAGTATTTGTATATCAAAACAACCAGCTTCCCAAACACTGTAGTTTGTCACTTTATTTTTGCACTTTGTTCTTTTTACCTAGCTTTCACTTGATGCAGCCAAGACATTTCTAGTGAATGTTCAGGATAAGAAAACAGTATTTTTTATTTGTGAAATATCCAGGTATATTGACTTCTTGTATTCCTCATATTCAGCTAACTTTTTATATGAATTGTTTAGCTATGCATTTTTTTCTAGCTAGGTACTGATGTCCTTGTTCAGTAATTAGTTGCTACTAAAAAAGAGATCTGATGGCACAGGGAAAAATGTCCCTTCTGTGAATATCACTTTTCTATGGTATTTCGTAAGACTGAAACTTTTCATTGATATTTGCTTCATGTTCAAGCAGACTTTGCTCCAATAGAGGAATGGCTTGTAAAACTCAGAATGCCTCATGGATTAAATATATTTACCACTGAAGGAACATTACTGGATACACTTAGAGGTGAGAATAAGATAAGGCCTAGTCCTGTTATATGTTGAAACCAGAGCCTAAATTCAGTTTACTATCCCAAACTTCTTTCCATAGAAATCCAATCCCAGCCACAACGGCGTGAGGCTTCAGATCTGGCAACTCTTAAGGTTAACTTTGCAATCTTCATAATGTTCAGATGCATGTAAAACAATTTAAGAAACAAAAAAGCTCTTTAAATTTTACACAGATGCTTTTTGCCACAGTATGTATACTAATACTGCAATGAATACTGTTAAATGAATTTGATTCCTCTGTGTTAAAAGCATGGTCTTACATTTCAGTTATGTTTCTTTTCTTGATATGTGTTTGTTAGTAAGTGTATTCTTCCTTTCATGCTAGAGATAAAGCTATTCAATTAATTTATTTTCTTACATACTCACTATACTTAACCTCCTATCCTATTTGCCATCTTAGTACTCAAATCCATATTATCTCAAGACTGGTTTATATGCATACAGCTTATTCATGCTTTATCTGTTAAGGAGCTGGACGTTTCTCTTCCACAGAACCTATTTTTCTGTGGGAACTTGGTGAAAAAATATCCCCTAAAGACCTTAATGCTGTAATACCTTATGTAATAGATATCACATTGTCAAAATCTCCTTGTGCTAATGATGTGATAGTCATTGCTCTCATCTGTAGTGCTGCAGTTCATGGTAAGTGTAGATCTCTGGGCTTTCAAAAGTGCACAATAAATCTATCCAAGTGAAAAGCAATGAATATGTGAAAGGGGGGGAAATGGCACTTCCTTGCATCTCTCCCCTTTCTGTTACCCCAAACATAAGCTGTTTTTTTTCTTTAGTGTGAAAACTCTTTATAGCCTTTCCTTACCCCATCTTGTCTTGTTCAGTATTTACAAAATATCTATGATGCCCATGTCCATACGCTTGTTGAATTTTCCACTAAATCTTATTTCTCTCTCCAGCGTTACTCCTCACTCTTGGAAGAATATGCAGACGTTTACAGAGCTGTCTTCTTATAATTTCTTAAATCCTTCCTCAAAGTAGTCCTCTGCACCAACTGCTCTGCTATTAAGAGTGCATTTAGACTGCTGCTATGTAGAAACCGTTGCCCCTTGTGCTGAACAATACCTCATTGTTTCCTGTCTTCAGGTATCCATTGCGTCTCTTGCTTAGTTTTTAAAACAGGGATCATTTTATATATTCTGGTTTTGTACAGCACAAACCAAAAGGGGAACATCTGAGTCCTTTATTAGGATTCCTAGACACTGTGGTAATATAAAAAATCCATTACAGCAATGCTGAAATTATTAAAGTAATATTTAACATTTTTGTAGTGCTTTCCAGAAACACGTCTGTGCTATTTTTATTGTTTTCTAGATAGGCACCTGAGGCAGTGAGCTGTGATATACCTGGCTCCAGTTATTCAGTTTGTTGATGGATTTTATTCCAACCTCTAGCAAGTGATCCCCTGTCTCAGAACTTGTGTTGACTGTTATCCAGCTCCAGGAAAAAAGGCATATTATACAAAAAGGTTATGCAACTGACTGTACTATTGAAGGCTGTAAAACATCCTAGGAAAGTGGATGTGATGAGCTGTTACTGGAGACAAAGGATTTGCTAGGTAGCCACTTGTAAAATAGAATGGTTGAATGAATTGTAGGTCATAATTCTGGAAGAACCCAGGGTGACCTTTCAGTCTTACCTTTACTGTAACACAGCCTGTTGAGGTTTCCAAGTTTATTTTCAGAGAAAGTATTATGTTGAGTCATGTTGACTCTGTCTTCACCCACTAGCTTTTCCAGGCATCGGTGAGTTCAGCTATGCCTTATAGACCAGTAGAGCCTAAGAGACATCATTTTCCTACAAGTTTTAGAAAACAAATGACCGGTTAAAAAGAGAGCCTGTTCGCATGCCAGTGAGGGGAAAGTAGCTACCTGACCATATGCTTTAATAGACATCATGCAGGAGATCCACAACATAAGGCTTCCATCTCATTAAACTAATTGCCTTGTAACAGTGTGTTATTTAGAGGCATATCTGTCTTTTATGTGTTTTATTAGCATGAAAAACTTCAACATTTAGCAAACCAGTTTTATATATCATTCTGTGTTCTGCTGAGATGATATGCAGACTCTAGTGTCTGCAGTGCCAATAAAAGTGACTGCTCCCATCTAATGGGAAATGTAAAAACAACAGAAAAACAAAAGTGAATTCCACTCTACACCAATAACTGTAGGCATGTAAAAAGGTATGTTTTCAGATCCAGAAAGTTCAAAACAGGACCTAAATAGAGTAGTGAGTGGAGGATAACATGTAGGCAAAATTACCAAATAATTTAAGAATATTTTGAACATGCTACTTAACATTGTATTTAACAGACGCAGGTGATTTATCTGTAACTACTGTAAGTATGTTTTGTTGATATTTACCTCACTTTTTCAGAATGTTTTTGCAGTTGCTTACTTATTAATTGCATTGAAACATTGCACTATAAAACATTGGAGTAGAAATTGAGGCAAAAACAGTTGCTAGGATTTCTTTTTGAATTTTCATTACAAAAACCCAACAAATTCATATGGAAAAAATAGCATCTCAAGAGATGAAAGGCAGAATAGGCGTGAGGGGCAAAAATTTATCATTAAACTCAAAAAAACAGCCAGATGAAAGCCTTTCTACTCACATCTTCAAACTTTGTTTTATATATATGTGTGTGTGTGTATACACATCCTTCCTTTGCCCCTCCTTCTTTGGTTCCTGTGTTTAAGTTCTTTTCAAACTTTTTTGCTTTAAAGTTCCATTCCCACCCTTTCTGAAAAAGTGTGTGTGTTGAGTAAACCTCTTTCAGAACAAACGCTGGAGCCAGATGCTCACAGCTCCTTAAACTGAATGTTGCTCAGGATGCTACTGAGTTGCTATTCCAGTCGCAAAATAAATCTGAACCCTATTGATGGTTTTACATCAAAATGACTAATGTTGATAAATCTAGGTAAAAGAAATAAACCTGCATGTTTTTTGTAGGGGTTAAGCACAATAACAGCAACAACTAAGACACAGAAGTTTGAAATAAGCTTCATTTTTATTCCAGTGGTCTCAACCAGCCTTTACTTGGGTCTGAGATAGGCAACAGTTCTATAAAAGTTACTGTACTGAAGCATTAGAACTCTTGGGATTTCCAGACATTCCAGACATTTCTGACTTATTCTTTTCATGCTAATAGTGTTTTACCCTTTATAGGGGAGTGCTGTATCTGTTCTGTGCAAGAAAATATGTTTCTTAAACAGGTCTAACATTAAAGGAGAGATTTTAAAAATAATTCTCTCTTTCATGTAAATGTCAACATTTTTTTACAAAAAAAATATTATTTTTTAAATTTTTAAAACATTTTAATTTTGTTTTATACTTTTTATGGGTCTATGTAGGTGTTAGCTATACTGGATTTGCATATGAGGAAACAAAGTGGTACAATATGACAAAAAAACATGTGTAGCCAACTGGATGATGGTAAATTTTGATTTTACAATGCTTTAGCTAGCAAATCTGGTAGGGAGATTATACCAAGCTAATAGGATTGGTGAGGGAAAAAAAATAAATTAAGAAATATATAACATTATTTATTTATTTTCAAACACATAGACCTTCTCTGAATGTGAAACAAAAGCAACACTATTTTAAGTGAAGTGTAACCTGAGAACAACTGTTCTAATTTTAACTGAATTTGTTTAATGATTATGAGAATTTAAAA
>VZTL01067370.1:0-11583 GCA_013400535.1 Scopus umbretta | reverse complement strand
CGCACAACCATTCTCCAACAATGTTAGGTTTAAGAATCTACTCTAGAGGGCCTTAATTAATGTAAAATATGGTCACATAATGGTAACTTTATAATTCAGAATAATTTTTATCTTATATTCATCCTCTCTCAAACATAGCATGCACTGCTAGAGTGTCAGTCGGTGTCCCTTTTGTGTTACCACCTTTGTGTTTACAGGAGTGATCAGTAAAACATACAGGGCTTAGATGGATAAATATACATACATTCACACATCTTATCATACATATATAAACACATCTTGGCCTGGAAATCCCTAGAAACTTGGGGCAAGTTTCACAAAGTCAACAAAATGCCTAAGTCTTCTTGGATTCAACAGGTCAAGGACTGTTATACCAAAACCCTTAGAGAGATCACTTCCCTTGCACACATCTAGTCATTGTATTGCAACTTACTTTAAACCAAAGTACAAAAAGGTAACAAGCAACAGAAGGGAAGGAGGTGATGAAATAGGAACATTGAGCTAGTTTCAGCTGGGGTAGAGCTAATTTTCTTCCTAGTAGCTGACATAGTGCTGTGGTTTGGATTTAGGATGAGAACAATGCTGATAACACGCTGATGTTTTAGTTGTTGCTGAGCAGTGCTGACACTGGTCAAGGACTTTTCAGCTTCCCATGCTCTGCCAGGGGCACAAGAAGCTGGCAGGGGGCACAGCCAGGACAGCTGACCCAACCTGCCCAAAGGGCTTTTCCATACCATATGGCGTCATGCTCAGTATAGAAACTGGGGGGAGTTGGCTGGGGGGCAGCGATCGCTGCTTGGGGACGGGCTGGGCATCGGTCAGCGGGTGGTGAGCAATTGCACTGTGCGTCATGTGTTTTATATATTATTATTGTCATTATCATTGTTATTGTTATTATTTTCACTTCCTTTTCTGTCCTATTAAACTGTCTTTATCCCAAGCCATGTATTATCCTTATTTTTTCTTCTGATTTTCTCCCCCATCCCACTGGGGAGGGAGAGAGTGAGTGAGTGGCTGTGTGGTGTTTAGCTGCCTGCTGGGTTAAACCACTACAAGTATGCTTTGAGATCACACCATAAATGTACTTATTTAAAAGAGAATAGAGAGAAGTCCTCTGTCAGGATTAGCTTAGCTGTCTACCTATCTGTGGTTACCTTCAGACCTAGCAGAAGACATAGCTTAAGAAAAAGTTTGGAAGAAAAGAAACAGATATTGAAACTGATATTCAGAGCAATTAAAGGACATAGTCATCTGCCTCATCTTTGGAGAACTTTTCATCTTCGATGGAGATGACTCATTCTAGATGACTCTTCCAAAGCCTCACACTGAGTTGTCTCACACAGGCCAGAAACTCAACTGTTACTCTATTGCTCTCATTAAAAAACCCTATACTGCTTTGCTTGAGGTGTAGTTACAGCCCATTCAATCACACTTGAATAGGAAATGTACATCAATAAACAGCCTTGTAATCTCATATCTTATGTGCAGAAGTGGATGATCTTTAACGGTTTGAAAGGAGTCTTAACTGTGTGGCTCCTGCATGGCTTCATAAAAATGTGGATGAATTACTTAAATATGAAAAACAATTCCTGCAAAATTAATGATACCCAGAGAGGCATAGCATAGAAACATGATACCCTAAGGAAGTACTCAGTGATTTCCCATTCTCACAGCTTACTTATACATGTTCTTTTTTGACTATCAAGTTTGTAGAAGAGAGGTACAATACTGAGGATTAGGTTTGCTTTTCCCTGGTTAAGTGGCCTCTCTTGCAGACTGCTTCCTCCAGGCGTGGACTTGTATACTGTTCCACCTCTTTAATTTACAAAGCCCTAGCCCAACCCAACAGTTGACTGTATACAGAGGTACATAGACGTTGGTCTTCCTCTCTTCCACCTTCCTAAGGGCTATACTCCTGTTACCTGAAGACAATCACAAAATGTTTCCCATTTGGGTTTGTAAGACTAGAAGAAAAATTCCTTGCAGTTGCACCACCTATACTCTCCTCTACAAGGCAAGGGAGAACTTTCCAAGTGTTGGAGGATCCAAAATTGTTATTATGTGGATTTAGGCCTGCATGGGTACTCTAAACCAGATGCTGTGGTGCACCAGATCTTCTACAAGCTTCTATAAGCTCTATAAGCTTCTACAAGCTTACATCTTCAGGACACTTTAGACCACTGAATGTAATAAAGGCAATCACTTTTCTCCCCTGTAAGGGGAGGGGCAGGGAGAGAAAAATACAAAAACACCTCCAGCCAGTTAAGAGAGAAATATGGCCTAGTATTAGAATCCCTCTGTGGGAATTTGGCAATGGTGTGATCTGTGTATTTATGGTCGAAATTAGCCCAGATTTTAAATGTTTTTCAAGATACATTCCAAAATAGCAACTGTAAGCATTGCATGTTATTCAGAGTCAAAGCTTGGGTTTGCACTTACCAACACTGATAGGTGTGTCTGTCTGTATCCGCATATACCAGAAAATCAGTTAATGTATATTAAACTTGTGGAGTACGAGGGAGGCTTGAATTTGGAGACAAGCTCAAAGCTGTTTCTTTAATTTCTGGGATTCTGTTGCTGTCAGAATGGAGCAGTTCAGTTTCAGGAATATGGAAAAAAAACACATCCTCTGTTTTGCTTAGCATAGCACTCTGAAATTTCACATGGCGAGGAGCACTTCTTGTTACATATAAGCTGCCTTGGCGTTTCAGAACATATGGTATATAAGATCACACACTGTTCTACGTCTCCTACCATGGGTAAGAGCATCAGGGTGAGTGGAGGAGCAGAAGGTAGGATTAATTCCAGATTTGCAAGCACTTCTTGTTGGATAATATTCCCTTACTTTAGTGAAAATGGTACTAATAGAAAAATTAACCCAGTGTGGCAAAGAGTGTAAGAACAGTAGGCTTTAGAAGGGAGGACGATCTTAGGCAGGATAATTATCCTGCCAGCTAGTTTCAAGAATCCAGTGATCCACTGTGGTACTGACATGGTGATGTATGGTGCCATCATTAAAAGATGAGGGAGGGGGATATAGACAGAGGCTAAAGCCTTGTGTTACTTTTCCATCCAATTATGGGACATTTGCAAGTCCACCCCCCCGTCTTCAAAACACTGTGACAATGTGTCTTCACTCATACATTCACTGTAGACAGTCTTCCATGCGGTGTAAAACAGGGTATTGTTTGGGCAGGCAGTGTAGTATATCAGCAGATACTTCTGCCTCTATTTTCTATTTCAGTGTGTTTATTGTAGGAAAATGGAAGGAGATTGATGGAAAACCTCACTTTTAAAAATCCAGTCGCAACTACAATATTATGTTGGACTGCCTAAACAATATACTATATGCAATGTTTGTGGTCTAAAATGATACCTCTTTTGCAGTCTTTTTTTTTACATTATAAGGCATGTTTTTTAGAAAATGGAATAAGTGATACTGTACAATGTACCTTTATTTCATACAGACATTTTTACAGAAACTTCCCAAATCTGCTAAGTGAAACATCAAAAAATCATGGCAGTAAGAGTAAGAAATAAAAGATCATATTGGAAAGTGGGAAAATACATGTATTCTGAAGAGATAAAAGGACAGTTAATAAGAAAGGCAGACATACTAAAAACCTTTTCTAGAATGCAGGTACTGTAAAAAGGCTTTCAAAAAAATGTTGGTGATCAAGTTTGAGGGACAGAGGTAAGTATGTGTTAAATGATGTAGGAGGATAGATGAAAGAAGACAGAGAGAAAGACAGAGAGAAGGAGAGAAAATATTTATGAGAACATTGTTTTGCTTTGGAAAAAAGGATTGGTGTGATTTTAAACACAGATCTGAGGGGGAAATTGATATAGAAATGTTGCATAATGGATGGTCCTGTGTCCTTTTTCCACCAAGAGGTTGGTGTTTCAGATTAGCAAAGACTGAATGCATGTATTATAAATTCCTTTAATTCTATTACGATTAGTCCATTAAGAGCAGGCTTTGGTTTTAATATAAATAAAGAGTTTTAAAGCATAGCTTTCACTTTATTATCATGTTTTCAAATGAAGATTACAGCAGCATGAGACAATTCAGGCCAGCAGGGAAGTCTCCTGTCTGACCCCCTGCCCAGATCAGGCTCAGCCATGGGGTCAGACCAGAACTCAGGGCTTTATCCTGTGCGGGCTAGAAACCCTCCAAGGAAGGAGACAGCACCATATACCTGGGTCTGTCCAAACTGCCCAGCTGTCCTCATGGGGAAAATCTTTCCCTTATCTCCAGCCCCTCTTGCCCTGCTCCGCTCATTGTCCACTAGGACACAGGGTCTTCTGCCCAAAGCTGCCCTCCACCTCACCAGGATGACTGCTGGGATTCTGCCTACCTGGTGCAGGGATGCCCTTTGCTCCTGCCCCAAGTGCATGGGGGCCCTGTCTTTTCCTCCCACCTGTCCGAGTCCCTGTGGACAGCTGCCCTGCTCTCATGCATATCAACTGGTGCCCCCCAATCACCTGCAAACCTGACAGGGTGCACTTGGTCAACTTCCCAGGTCATAGATAGAGATATTAAGCAGGACAGACCCCAAGGCAGACATTGTAGGACCCTATGGGGCACCAGTCTCAAGGCAGATATGATCCAGTGACCACCACCTCTAAGGCTGACTGTCCAACCAGGTATTTACCCACCCTGGTGGGATGCCCACTCAGAACCTAATATCCAGCTTGGCTACAAGGACGTTGTGGGAGAGTGCTGGAAGCCTTGATGTTNAAAAGTCCTTGACTAGTGCAAGCACTACTGAGCAACAACTAAACCATCAGCGTGTTATCAGCTTTTTTCTTATACTAAATCCGAAACACAGCACTATAGCAGCTACTAGGAAGAAAATGAACTCTGAATTAAGCTGAAACCAGGACACCTGATGAAATAAACATAAATTATTTCCTCTGTTCTCCACTTGTCCACAAATCCAATCATTTTATCACAGAAAACAACCAGATGAGTGAAGCAATTTTTATGCTGAGTAAATCAATAAGCACTGTTCCCCATCACCACCTTCATCCTCAACTGGCAAGATATGTGCTCCAAGAAGATTTGCTCTATGATTTTGCTACTCTTTGATGTGAAGATGAACAGCATCATTCTTTTACACCTTTTTGACTACAGGTGCAATATTTTCTTTCCCTCTGTTGTCACAGACTTTCATTACTCTTTAAAGCTTCTAGTGGCTTTGTGAATTCATCATCCAGCTTGCTTGGCACCCTTGAATGCAGGCCATCTTCTCCTATGGACTTGTATGGGTCAAATTAATGCGAATCATCCCTGATTCAACCCACATCCATTGCTAGTTGTTTTCTTCCTTGAACCAAGTTCCTAAGTCCAGAGCTATAGGAGACCTTGCTTGGTGAAGTCTGAGGCACAGAAGGCATGGAGCACCTCAGTTTGATCTATGTCCATTGTCACTGAGTCACCTGCCATATTCAGCAGTGGTTCTGAATTTTGTTTTGCCTTTTACTACTGACATAGAGGTAGAAGCTTTTCTTGTTGCTTTTGACCTATCCCACCAGGCTCAGCTCCTTTTGAGCTTTAGCTTTCCTCAGGCATGCCTGGGCAATGTTTCTAAATTCTTCCCTTTCATCCTCTCCCTGCTTCCACCCCCCATATGCTGCCCTTTTGTGTTGGAGCTCTGTCATGAGTTTCCTGCTAACCAAGCCAGTCTCTTGAGATGTCTGCTTTTCTGCCTAAGCATGCATTCTTGTGCATGGGCTTCTCCATCTTTGAAGCCTATATTTTGTATTAAGCTGCTTTGTAGATGGAATTTCCTCATTCTCATTTATGATGTGCTGTATTGTTTTTCTGTTTATTCTGTCAGTGTAGGAGCCCAACACAATAGGTGTAAGGATTTTCTGTTTATTTGGTTTTGTTCTACTTTGGAGATGGCACGGTTAGATTTACTGGCTCCAAAGATTTAACTGCTGAGACCTCTTGTGCCTTGAGAGCAGGTTTTAATATAATCATATAATTACTAGGGAGTGAGTATTGTTATTGCAGAGTGGCAGAGTTTGTTAATTGTAATTAGGACTGTAAAAACCCCTTCTGAGACAGAAATCTGTTCTGTACAGATTGAACGTGCACACACAATCAACTTACTTAGGATAGGGAGGTACTCCTATTAAAAAATTCTAGAAGATTTAATTATTTTTTGTTTGTTTTTCATTATTAAACTGCTTTTTATGGTAACTACTCTGTGAATGAGAGGTATAAGCTATGTGAAAAAAGAAAGTGAACAACCATGTAAAGGCAATTTTTCCGTTTATTCCCACTTTGCTCATTCATTTTGCTAAGAGACAAGCACATTAACTAAAAAGCCCTGAGCTAGAATATAGTAGGGATTAGGTTGGAGAAGCACCCTTAGATGGGCATTGTTAGTAAAATACTAAAAAGAGAGGAGGGACTCTCCAAATAACAGGCTGTTCCAGAGGGATAAGAGGCAGCTCCAAGTTGTTCCTATTTTGCTGGAACTAAAGGGTTAAGATTAACAAGAATTATGGAGGTTTTGATTTCATTAGTTTTGCTTAGGGAATAAAAAAGTTTTGTCTGTATACGCTTTCTTATTCAATTGTCTTTTACTACTGCTCATTCCTAGGAAAAATAATAAAACATATTAATTTAAAATACTTTGTGCTTTCAGGGAATACCTTTAATGTAAGCACTCTGTCTTCCCCCTCCCCCCTCCCATTTGTTCTTTCTGATCTCTTTACTTGCTTCATATATCACACAAAAAGACACTATCAATGTGTCAAGGACACCCTTTAAAAAGAATTATTCATTTGCAGATGTTGCTGTCTTCATTCCTTTTTTTTGAATCACTGCTATCTAACACTGCTATCTATTGCTGCTATCTCACTTCCGTGGCTTGCTAAATCCCACATGATGCCATGTCCGTCTTCACACTGAACAAAAATTACTGTGTGTTTATTTTTTTTTTCTGTAGCTGACAGCTGGAACGGCTTTAAATACTCAAAGTGATTATGAAATAATTAGGATTTAATATGTGATAAGGGTATCTTTCAGTGGGGGGTGTTTTCCTGTTTTTTGACACAAAAACCTGTGAATTGTAATAGAATTTATAATCTAATAATTTCAGCCCATGCTTTCAGAGTTGTTCCTGAAGTACTGTGAGATCAATATGTATACCTGTGCAGTATACTGGGAATGGTGGTCAAGGAGGATACATACTGGCTCCTCAGTTACACGTGTCCCTCTCTTACCTCTTGTAGCCATCCTGAAATGATGATAAGGTATGGTGTTAGTGGACTGGTTTAATTGTTTCTTATTTTTTATTGTAAATATTACTAGTGAGTGAAAATATGAGCCAAACTTGTCAAACAATTTAGATGTTTTAACTTAAATTAACAATACAAAACAAATGCAGTTGTGTTATTCTGTCAATTTACAGGTACATTATACTGGCTGGAGTCTGGTGGAAGAACCAGAATGCAATGCTGCTTCTGGTTCGGCAGAGCTTGTTGCAGCACCATTGGCTTCTTTTCTAACAGAGACAAAATATTTTTCTTGATTTTGCATTGGAAATTTTTACATGCCTAATAAATACAACTAAGAAATATTTTGCACTTGCAAATTTGGTTTTTACTGCTCTCACTTTCAGTGGTGGCCGGCAGTCACCTACTTCATCTGCTCTTACATCTGTCTGACCTCTATCTTATAACAGCCTGCAGAGAGAATATTTGTAAGAAAGTATTTATAACAGATTATTTGCACATAAAATCCACAGGGGAAAAAAGTAAAAATTAGAGGTTTGGGTAATTAAATACATTATCCAGTCTAAAATCTTCACCAAACAGTATCAAATGCAATAAAAGATGCTTATACCTAGACCCAAGCTTTTCTGCTGTGCTTTATTTTTTAAAGAACAGATCACAAAACAGCACCCACAAACACTCCTATCTACCTCAGGGAAATATACTTTTAGTCACTTCAGAGCTTTTAACATTTAGAATAAAATACAAGGCTGGTAAATTTTAGGTCTGCTTTTCATGGTTCCTGGTACTCACTGTATCTGAAACTTGGTGGTATATTAATAAAAGAAATAATGTAACCTTCTGTGGACCTCAGTGAATTCTAAGCATATTGAGTTTTATTCTTTTCTCCTTCTATTCCTTGAATATTTTTAGGTCATGAGTGCTTTCTGAGATGCGATTGCCATGTTCAGCACTTAATAAAATAGGGCCATTTGGGAATTATGTAAATATGAATGTATATATGTCAGTATGATAGGAATAATCCATCTGAACTGTTAAACCTATACAAAATTCCCCAGATTGCCTTGAGAATAACAACTTCTGCTTTGTAAATAGTGTGAGTTTTTCTATAGCATTGCATGTCCTGAAGTACATCCACATTGTTTAGTAGTAATGTTGAAGAGAGATGGTGGCTGTCTTCTTGGCCACCCTGATAATTCTGTGCTGATTTGTCCAAGTAGATATGCCCTTATCAGATTGTGGTTAGGGATCAGGATCAGGCCTAGGGAGGGAAACCAAGGTCAGACACAGATCCTGAAGAAATTTTGCTGAGAGGAAAAAATGAGTTCTAATCATACTTGCCCTTGCCTTTCTCCACCTTCTTGGTCTTAAGAATTCTTAACTGCAATATCCTCCTCATCTTTTCTTGAAATGAGGCATAACATCAGACCATATACAGTTGATTACTACATAGTATATTTTTTAGTTATATTTCTTTTCTTAAAAATAATTCAAGTCAGCAAGTCAAAAAATACTTGCCATGTCTGGATCTCAGCTGCTGTGTTGGCATTCTTTGTTTATTCTGTGATGCAGGATCTCAGGTATGGGTGTTTTGCCCTTTTTTCTTTTGGGTGTTTTGCCCTTATTTTCTTTTCTACATCATCTTTGGCTCTCTAGCCAGAGTCTTTCCAAGTAAATGGTGATGAAGCTTGAGTGCATCATGTTTATCCATCTAGCGACGCATCACTTTTCACCACTATTGCACTTAATATTAGCTGATCACTTGAGACATCAAAGCATTTGCTCCTTTTTTGAAAGTAAGATACTATGTAGTGTCATTTGTATTCACCTCAGGCAGATGTTGAGCCTCTGTTCATTTCATCAAAGAACTATTTATGAGGCTGTAAAAAAGATGAGTTTCTCCGAATAGTCTCCAAATTAAACTTTTAAAAGTTTAATGTTGGCATACAAGAATAATTACAGTTATAAACCATTAAACATTTAGAGGAAATTTATAGTATTGGAAGAGAAAATTTACAGCTGTGTTCAAATGCAATAAATTTCCTCTGAAAAGCATTTCCACAGAAACATTTCTTTCTGAGAATTAAAAAATGTAGTACCTTATTAACAACACCAAAATGCACAGGTGATGCCTTTAGACATTATTTAGATAGAGAGATTCATATCTTTATAAGATACACTTAATTAACACTGCAGAAGTGTGTACACATATACTTAAATATATATAGCCATACACATATATGTTAGTTTTTATTTGGGTTTTTTTTTACATCAGCAAGTATGGGCTCTAAGTTCACTTGTTATATCAGGCTGCATATGCTATGTGATCCTTGAAAGCAGTCCAACCATTTGCAATTTTCTTCTAAGGATTATGATGTTGCAATTATCACACACCTGCAGGGCATTTAACATCTATGAAGCTTAGTCAGTCCTTAGCCAGTCCCCATTTTTCTCTGCTACAATGTCTGTGATTTAACATTATACAAAATCATCTCACTTCGATCGTCCAAATCTTTCCACTTGTAGAGCAAAATTTATGGGATCTGTCTCTGCTCAGCCCTCATGCTACCTAATAAACCTCTACTTTCTAGAAATATCCTCAAATGAAATTAGTTTATTTGAGGCAAAATCCAAAGCCTATGGAAGGAACTAAAAAGATTCCCATTAATTTATCTGGGCTTTGATTCATGTTATTCTTCACTTTAATTATTACATGCAGCATCTAGCTCACTTAGAAACATTGGATTTTGTCTTTTCAAACAAAATAGGGATGAAACATATTTCTTTTCAATATTCTATGCCTAAGGAGAAGCAGAAGCATTTCAGATTCCTTATCTACCTTTCAATTTCAATGTGTTATAATTCATTATGCATAGCAAACAATCATATATTCCTATTTACAGTTGTTTAGTGTAAAGGAGACAGTAAAGCATACCACTGAGATAGAATAAGTCAGAAATATTTAAGTAACCACATAAACTATACTATAAACATTTTGGAGCAGAGCCTGTACTCTTCGTGATCATAGGTTTGCACAGAACAGTAGGACACAGTCATGACTTTTAGGTGATATAAGTGATCATAGTTGATATTAAGTGATCATAGTTGGAAATAAATAATTACAATATAATTGGAATTAAATAATTACAGAAATCAAAATAACTATTTAATTTGTTGTGCAGACTTTGTGTCAAACTCTGTTGCATGTTATTGTGACAGGCAACACCACCTATCACAAAAATCTCAAACTTATGTTAACAGTGCAGTGTTGTCTTTTGCACTCCTGTCTTACTGACGGCTCTGGGATTATTAAAATCTTATTAATAAAAGCTACGGGTTTTGGCAGTAGTTGGTAGTATTTGAATGTGTGAATGAGAAATAAGGAAGTAAATCTGCATGGAGAATCAGACTTTTAGTTTTTTTTCTTTAAGTTTAGATGCATTTTTTTTTTCCAGAGAACTAGAGTCTCCTTTCCACAACATTTCTACTAAGACTCTTCAGATGTCATGTGTCTTGGCCCAAGGTCTCAAAAGAACTTAAAAGCAGACAACAAAATGGTTTCTTGTAAACTGTGGGACACTCTGTCAGCTGGCAGTCAAATGGAGTGAATGTAATGTCCCAGAGAACTATCAACGTATACTGTATGAACCCACAACTAACTGAGTGGTGTAGAATCCAACAGACCTTCATAGCTTCTCTTTTTTGCCTTCTGTCCTGCTCACCCTTCATATCTTTGCAAATTTATTTGACTGTTTCTTATTTAAAATTAATCCTTTCATTTAAAAAAAACAGTGAAAAAATGCTTTGAAATTATTTTTCTGTTCAAATGTGATGATTTTGTCTGAGCAGTGAGATAGGAGAAGGTGACTTGTCTCACACAATTTATTCATCTACTCCAGCTGACAGAGCAAATGAATCAGAAATTGCTGCCTGGCAGCATTTATAAGTGTTCAGATTGATCAAAATGTCTGGACAGGTGAAATCAAGTCATTCTAGTAACCTATTGATAGTTATTGGCTCTCGTCAGGACTGCAGGCTTCTGTCGTACTAGGTATATATGATTCCGGCTGTACCTGTACTTTCCACCCACAATCCAGACCAGATAGACCAGATAAATATTGTTAGAACACAGATATTCTATACAATAGGAATTTGTATCTTGCTATCTTTGCTTTCCACACCCAGACAAGCAAGAATGCAATAACAGTGATAGTTTGTACTGAGCATCAGTAAAAAGGCTCAGCTGTATGCCTCTGGATCTAAAATGAATACATATTAGGCATGCTGCTGATATACTCTTTGTAAAGGATGGAGAGGAGACATGAAAAA
>VZTL01067361.1:0-12482 GCA_013400535.1 Scopus umbretta | reverse complement strand
TGATTCTATGATTCTATATTTATAGTTAGGAATGGTTCCTCTTTCAGCTTTCCTCCAACTAATTTAAACTATCCAAACCCTTCTGGTCTCTTCCTGGAAGAGTCAATGAATAATTCATGTAAGTTTAGAGGTCCTAGAGAAATAATAAGTATTGAGCTCTCGTTAGGTTTGCAAATTTTAATGAGTTAATTTTAGTATTTTTCTGCTTTGGAATATGAAAAAAAAAAAAGTTTCACTTGTGTTCTCTTTTGACTTTTTCTTTTTTTTTTTTTTTTTAATATATTCTTTTTTGGAGGGGTTCCATATGCCTTTCCGCATGGAATTCAGGCAATATTATAAGGCAAATAAACAAAACAAAACTTTTTAAAAGATTGAAATCCAAACAAATGTACATGGATGATTTATATTGGAACAGAGGAAACCAATTTGCTGTGCATGAGTTACCAAATTAGTGAAGCAGGTCTTTTGCTAGTATTTGGAAATGTTATGACACAAATTGTTTGTCTCTTTTCTTTTCAAATGGATGTAATAAAAATTATCCTTGGATTTTGCCTGGAGCTTTCATATTTCTGGCACAGGGCTTGTCCAGCTAGAGCTGTAATAAAATGGAAAGCCTATTAGTATTTTCTTGCAACTGAAGATCCATTACTAATTACTAAAGATTACACTATCATCTGCCTTAATTGTCATATTGATTTTTTGGAAAGCTACTTAATAAGAAATATAAATGTATAGGTTATCTAAATAAGTGTTTGCACTCACAAACCAGCAATTCCCAGATGTTAGTGTCCAACAGTTGCAAACATTAATCTGTGAATCACATTGCCTGTGAAATCACCACAGTAATAAGATTAATTTTAACTGTCTCAGAAAAGATGGAGGCAATACAACAGTACACTCAAAATGACTCTTATTCCTAATGTTTGAAAACATTTTTATTTTTAGTTCTGCAAATGTTTTAGCTGTTACTGGTTCTATTTTTAAAGATGCACACTGGATTAAAAATATCTAATATTTTCTAGAAGTAGGACAACACCTGTGTTCTTCAATGGAATTTGATTTGCTTATTATCTGTGGGGTGGGGTTAGGCTCAACCTAACCATCCTAATCTGCTTTCAAATATGAAATTCAGACAAAAACCTTTTTAAGTCCTTAATCTACTTTGATTATAGAGAAATATTCACAGTTTGTAAGTAACGTTTCTCTTCTAACATATCAATAGGGAAGTACTTACATTAGAAAGTGATCCTTTCATATTCCTGTTAGAAAGGGAGGTAATCCTCAAGGCCCTAATTTAAACTAGGGTATCACTAAACTAAATATCTAATATAAACAAAATACCTAGCCACAAATGGTACCATCCCAGAGAACTGTCACTTTATGGTCTCTATAATATAATTGTGTCCTTTAAAAAAAAAATCTGTCTCTACAGAGTCTTAATGCTTCCAATGGGCGTTCAATAAATGGTGAACAGTAATAAGAAGCATATGTTAGAACCCCACTGTTTCAATATTCTTTAATTCAGGTGACTCAGCTGAACATTACATCACCATTGGCTCTGTTGCTATTGCAAGACTATTTAACGGGTAAACTTGAAAGTGTATTTCAAGTTATACTTAACTTCTTATTTTGTCTTATTCTAAAATAGTTATTTTTCAGTAAAAAAAACCCTTCAGTACTATACCAAGAAAAGAAACCAAACTGCTAGCAATCATCATATTAGAATAACACAAATTTAATTAATCTAAAAAATGGTAGAAATGTGAAGGATTTGAATTAATGTGGTTTTAACAGAATATTTTTTTGCTTTGGAGACAGAAAGTTTCATTTTCTTAGCCTTTTTTATATTACTGTGTTATAAAAATTTTTGCAAGGCTGACTATGTTTTCTTCTTTATTTTTTTTTTTTTTTTAATATGGATTTAAAGAACTGCTAGAGCACTTTGAGCCTGGGGTATATACAAAAGCACAGATAAGTATAAAAAACTAAGTAAGACTCCAGTAACTTTTTTCCAAGTAACCTTTTACTGAAAGATAGGTTGTCTGACCATATACTGTGCAAGTGTTAATAACATAAATGACATGCAAAAAATAAAGAGAATGTCTGCATATCCCTTGGTAACTAATAAAAGTCAGAATGTAGTCTCTTGCCAACAATGTGTCAAGGAGTTTTGATGCTCATTAAATCATATAAATAACAGAGTAGGTTGGAAAATATTTTTCTTGCATGGTAGAATCAAACAAAAAGGTATAATTTCTTTGGTGCAAACATTTCAAACAGCTCTGTAAGTGCTTGGATTTTTATGTGTCATTATAGTATTCCACTGGGAGCTACACTTTGTGTGTCTTCTTGCTCAATTCTCTCCTGTAGGCCTGGTTTTCCATGAGTATATTTTCTGTACTATATCATGGCACCTCTCTCCATGAAAGGAGGCAATAATTTCAAAAGCCAGAGTGTGTCATGAAAAATAGTGAGTCAGTGCAGAGAAAAGATGGCAATATGGTCTTTGTGGTTCCCATAAAGTAAGTAAATGAACACTAGAGAATATCTTCAGGTTCATGATTTCAGGATAATGTCAAAACTTTCCATGGAAAGAAGACTGATCCACACCTGCAAAAGCAATTGTTAGAAAGTCAGCCTTTGGAGGAACAAAACATCAACTCAAACCTAATAAAACCAGAAAAGGACTGTGAAAAACTTCAACCAATCCTAGAAACCAAAGAAGACAGTTGACCATTCAGTTTTCTGGGAATAAAAACAGATCATTGTCTTAGTTCCATGTTAAGGAGTTTGATTAAATGTGGCATAAAAATATCAAGCCAAAAGCAGAACACTTACAGGAAACAGCTGTGATTGCTGCAACAGGAAAGAAGGTGCTGTATTTCTACAGCAGGCCCAGAACAACCACTGGGGGCGATGGGGGGCAAGCTGCCCATCCCAGAGAATTAGGTCAATTGGGTAGAGAGCTATAGGGAACTACAGGAAGAAAGTCAATCAAAACAAGGAAGAGAGTTCTGTTTTATTGTCTGTATGTGATTTCTTTCTCACCTTTGTTTAGGTAAGATTACTTTGCTGTAAGATTTATGAAATATACAGATAAAGCCTTTTGTGTGTGTTGTGGTTTAACCCCGATCGGCAACCAAGCACCACACAGCCGCTCGCTCACCCTCCCCCTGCCCCAGCGGGATGGGGGAGAGAACTGAAAAAAAAAACCCTAAAACCTGTGGGTTGAGATAAAGGCAGTTTGATAGGACAGCAGAGAAAGAGATAATAACAATAACAATAATAATAATAATATACAAAACAAGTGGTGGACAATGCAATTGCTCATCACCCACCGACCGATGCCCAGCCCGGCCCTGAGCAGCGATCGCTGCCCCCCCCGGCCAACTCCCCCCAGTTTCTATACTGAGCGTGACGTCAGGAGGTACGGAATAGTCCTGTGGCCAGTTTGGGTCAGCTGTCCTGGCTGTGCCCCCTCCCAGCTTCTTGTGCACCCGGCAGAGCGTGGGAAGCTAAAAAAGTCCTTGACTAGTGTAAACACTACTGAGCAACAACTAAAACATCAGCGTGTTATCAGCATTGTTCTCATCCTAAGTCCAAAACACAGCACTATAGCAGCTACTAGGAAGAAAATGAACTCTGAATTAAGCTGAAACCAGGACAGTGTGCAAGTGAGTTACAATGCAACAGAAAGGTAAAGACTCTATTAGTGGCTTCTAGCACTTCAAAGTTAAATTAAGAAACTTCTTTCTATGATAGCAAGATATTCAGTAGATGACCTACTACAAGGACTCAAAAAATTTAAATGGAATTCTTCTCACTTGGTAAAAATTGGTAAAACCACCAATTTGGGCCATAGTTAATAAAAGCAAAATTCACAACCTGCCCTGATCACCCAGCTGTCAGACTTACTGTGTCAGTGAATAGTGTGCTTTCCACTGTAAAAACATGTATTTGAGAAAATGCCTATTTAAAAACCAAACAATTCTCATTTTGTGTATTGATCAAAAGGTATAACCTAGTGAAAAAACACCAAATCTGTAAGGATTTGGCATTTCTGGTTTCTAGTAATTCTACATTATCTTCCCCTCCCATGGAAGTACAAAGTGTCTCTTGTGAGAAACAAAACTTTCCCACCTCCTGCAGAATTGGAAAGATCTCAGCTTCCTGTGAGAGGTGACCAGCTTCTTTTAGCATCACATTTTATCTTGGAGTCTTACCTGAGACCTGTCTTGAACCTGCTATCACTGAAGCCAGTGCCATTATTTTTAAATAGCCTTAAAGAAAACCAAGTTCTTCTACTGAATTGCCAATTCCGATGGTTTTTGTATAGCAAGAAGGTTGTAGCTCTGACTCAGTTCCCTTTTCATTTTTGTTTAATGATTAGTATGCTTTTTAATTCTTAGAAAATTGATCTCAGTCCAATCAAGCATGAGAACAAAACAGCTTCTCTATGCAATCCACAAGCAAACCATTAAGGCTACTTTAAGGGAAAGGGTAAATAACATCTTGTCTGGCCCTTATACCCCATGATCAAACAGTGATAGAAAGAACTTCATTTTCAGGCTCCTTAAAGCCAGAAACCTATCTCCCTCTTCATGGAGCATGAGTCAAGGTTTGGGGAATATACTCATCGGCACTTTGGACTGTCGGTGACCAGCTGGCTAGGGAGCACTCTGGGGCTGCAATAGACGAATGCTGAACATGCTGGAAATGGTACGTGATGTAAGGTGTAGCAATAATATTTGCAGGGGAAACGACAAGTGCGTAACTAACATATTCAATATATTTGAAGAGGATCCACTGTATGCTGAACTAAATCTTGCCTACCAACAAGTGGGCTTCTTCTTGTTGTGTTTCTTCATTTGCCTTTAAATGCCTGGGGCAAACAAACCCTTTTCTAACACCTGTTTGAACAGTCTACCTAAAACAGTGAGAACCACAACAAATAATTGAAGTTTAAACAATAGAAGAGTATATGTTCATATTTGTTTCTCTGTCTTTATGCAAAGTATATTTTTGTGTCAACAACGTATGGACACAGG
This sequence comes from Scopus umbretta, assembly GCA_013400535.1. Lineage (NCBI taxonomy): Eukaryota > Metazoa > Chordata > Aves > Pelecaniformes > Scopidae > Scopus > Scopus umbretta. The sequence continues at coordinate 7,434 of VZTL01067361.1, read as the reverse complement.
AAAAAAAAGTGAGCTTTAACTATCTGGCTTGGCTGGACAGGAGTGTACAAAATTTGAAGTAAGACTGTTTATAACTCATTCTTCCATATGTGTGTTTTTCAGAACAGGAAATAACTCAACACTTGTTGGTAAGCCAAGGTAAGTTTTTTTGTCTTGAACCTTATTTTGCTTTTGTTCTATGTTAAAAGTAGATTCTGGTGAGTGTCCTACACCACATATCAAGAATTAGACAAACAACTGCTGTTACAGACAAAAAGAGCCGACTAGCTTATCTCTTTGTGTAAAAGACTAAATAATATGACCTTAAGCAGGACTTAAAGTAGTTTTAAAAACTCATTGTACATACTAAAGGGAATAAAGCCCTTATTATGGGCAGCAGCTTCTCAGAAAGGTTCTGCTTTCCCAGTAATGACAGAATTCTTGAATGATGTCTGTGTAATTCTTAAATGATATCTGGTAGAAGGCAGGAAAGACATTGGAGGTTGGGACCGAATGTTCTCTTCCTGCCGTAGGTGCTGAGAAGCTGCAGTAACTTTACACATGAAGATCTAGAAAAACAGAGTCAATGGATAAAGTTAAATCCAGATAGAAACTACAATTGGGAAGAACCAATAGCTGACTTAAAAAGACGTTTAGATTCTTTTTCTCTCTTTCCTTTTTTAGCAATGTAAAAGCATTGCACGTATTCCAACAAATTATTAGATAGCTTGATCCTTGATACTGTGCTTGTGTTGCTATTAATAGCAATAGCAACAACTATTGCAGTACTAATTCCCTTATTACCACATTACTCTGATAGTTATGGCAGTCGGAGAAAACTTATTTTATGGTGGAACAACTCATCCTCTGCCTCAGAGCCTGTATCACTTGCTTAGCCTGGATAACTGACACTAAAATAAGTAAGGTTAGTTAAAAGGAACCCTTTGTTTACTGTCCACAGTTATGGACAACAGTCCTGTTGTGATAAGCTACCTCTACAGAACTTGAATGTAAATAGAAAAAAAAGCCACTGTTTCTAATGCAGCCAACTATTGCTGATTGATTGTTGATGCATGCTTAAATATTACCACCTGTTTCAAATTTTGCCACATAATGTCAAAAAAATCGTAGTTTTTGAACTTTTGTTTTCATCCATCTGTTTGCCTTTTGTAATAACCGAATATTCTGAATCTTAAAAATGCAGTTTTCTTTCCCTTCAAAAATACTTCAGAAATCACAGCCAAAACACATAAATGTCCAGACTCTACTATCAGGAAGCTGGGTGCAAAGATCAAAGGCATCCTACGCATGTGTGAGTGAAGCAGAGGAGCCTTGTTGACAAAGCCTTAGCTTTTCAGTATGGGTGATAGCACTGTCACATGTTCTAGACTCATGCACTGGGTAAAAAGCATGGACTGTCACTGCTAAGGCTTTTCATTCAGAAGCCTTTACCTGACATTCTCGACCTTGTGCGGTACCTCTGTTGGGTGTTTTGTTGTTTGAAACTATCCCTGACAGTTTGTGAGCAAAGGTTGATTGTAGATCTTCTTAATGAGTCTAGCCCCTAGAATTATCTTCTATCCTAGGGGTAGAGCAGTACTCAGTGACTTCAGTGACAGATCTGAGACACTGAGAGGTATACAGAGGGACAGAAAATCCTGAAACCAACATAAAATGGTGTTGACATAGTAAACAAAAATTATTTCGTATATTATGAACAAAAATGACCTTTTTAAAAATCTAAAGTATCAAAGTGAAAACTGTAATCAATAGCAACTCAGAACATATTATAATTATCATCTTTTCCATTGCTCTGTACTGCATTACAGCTATGGGTCCTATTAAAACATTATTGAAACAGTTTAGAAACTGAACCGATAGCAACCGATAATGTTTATTTTTAAAAGATTGATTCCAGAATTACCGACTTGAAAAGTTTGCTAAATTCAAGTTACTCATAAGCTACGTAATGACAGTGTGAAAAGCAGTATGTGTATATTCTATCCTACATTTTGTTGCTGATTCCAAGATGGTAATTCAGTATTACTAACATTTCTTCTGGCCTTCTACTCGTTTTATCTGAATTGATAGAAGTACCTTTCAATTCATTTATGGCTATTGTTGAGAGTGAATTAATCACCTTGATAACATTAAATTTATTTGGACATTCAGTAGAAAAGGCGTTTAAAGTTAATATCCCTTGAATAATTTGCTAAGGCAAGTCTTATGTGATATAGCATATCAGATGTCATAGCTAGTAAGTATCTTTGCTTTTTCTTTATGATGTGTGCAAACTAGAACTGTGTCAAATTACTTGCAAGAGAGTAGAGTTAATTCCTCCATGAGACTTCCTAAGGACACCCAGGTAGTAAAGTTGTCATATGCCTTATTTATTGATAAGTTTAACAATGCCTATAGCAAGAATTAAACATACTTTGCAAAATCTTTGTGACCCACATCTTATTCCAATAAAAGAACAGCTCAGACTCCACTGAAAATCATAGCTCATTAAATTGGCCATCCTACTTTGTAAAGCTCCCTTGAGATCCTCTGTTTTAGTTTCCAGCTTTCCATATAAAGCATGATGTCATGTGCTGTCAAACATGTCAGCTCCATTATATGACTGTCTAATCTTCAGAATATTTACTATGCAGGTACAGACTTGATCTGAAGAAGGGCATTAGGTTACTAGCACTGGTCACAGCAATGCCTAACTTCTAGGCTTCAAAATCAGAAGCAGTACTTTAGAAACAAGCCTGTATACAGTTGGCCTAACAAGGTATTTTTCATTTGCTGAGGTGCAATCTCATCATAGTACAGCTCTAGTACCTTAGGAGCTAGCTTGTGGAGTTCCACATTATGCACCATTTGAAAATAAAAAGCTCTGTTGGGAATGGACTAGTGTGTAAGCTGAGCACTGAAAAATCAGAACAGTTTCCCTGGAGAAACCAAGGGGGAAAAGACATCAGCCAATACAGAGGTTGAAAGATCTAACAAGTTTCAAATTTCTTTCACTGAATATGATGTATTTTTGTACAACTGAAAATAGAGTAGATTTACATACTAAAGGCATGTGGGATTAATAAAGCAGAAAGCAAAATCCACAGCATTTCTATAAGCTTCTGGCCAAGAAGGTTGCAACATACAAAAAAATATGAAATACATATTCAGTAAGAATACTGTGTATCTGGTCAGTGTGCTCAATTCACTAAACCATGTTTGCATTCCTTTATAAAATCAAGGTGTCTTTTGCTGTTAGACCAGCCCTACTTCTACTTGCTATGCAGACTGTTCTTTACATGTTAAACCAAGCATGTTCTTCTGCCTTGTAATGACAAACAGGGATGTTACACTGGATGACTAAGAAGCTGCTGTCATTTATTTCCCTTTCATTTGTTTCCTGCAGTTTCCCAGCTCATTTCCGCTAGGTGTCTACATCCACAGGGAAGAATTTCTGGCTTATATTTGGCTTTGACATTCTATCTCCAGCAGAAAAACAAGGCAGAATTAGGCTAATAATAATGCATATTTTAAATAAAAAAGTCTAAGTACTGTTTTAGGCTTAAACAACAACTTCAGACATCATTGGCTAGAGATCTTGATTGACCAGATAAAGGAAGCAATATTCTCTATTTTTGGCTGAAACAGTCTTCAGCAGGCATGGACAATCTGAGAAGATACCTTGTAAGTCAGAATAAAATAGTGAATACTAAAACTGACAAGAAATTTTCAGCGTAACTTTAAGCCTGAGATTAATTTATATAAACAGAATGTGATGGTAAACAGACTATCACAATCAGGAAAACTGCCCTCTTTAGAGTTTAAGGAACAAAAGAACAATGCTTTCTAACAGTTGAGTTGATGCAAAATTGAATGGGCCAGATTTTTATATCCTTCTTGTATCAGGTGGCTACTTATTATTTTCTATATCACTACCAGTGATATTATTCAGAAATTGCAGTAAAATATTTTACAGAATAGAATCTTATTCCTGTGCACTTAGAAAAAGACTTAAGCCTACACTTAAACTTATGTATCATTTATTACTTTGTGAATTACATTTATGTAGGTTTAGACATCTTGGAATCAGACTTTAGGATCTAGTGCCTCTTTAAAGCCAAGCTGTGAAATTCTTCCTCATGTTAAATGTTATATTACTCTGCAAGTTCTAGCACATTTATTCATTGATGGAAAAGAAATCTAACAGGCAAAGTATATCACTGTTAGAAAACTGGGAGACTGCAATTATATCCATCCATTAAATTTTAATAAATATATATTAAAGGGAAAATCTCAATTTACACATATGTGTCTAAATATAAGAATGGTTGCACAATATTGGGGGATACTAATATTTCACCTGGTATCTTGCATATGAGCTTCCTCCATTCTGTCTTTCTGGTTCCTGATCTGTAGTTTATAGATTTTTACAGCCAGAAGTAGTATCTTTGGATTCTCCTAGATACAATAAAGATCTTCTTAAAACTTTTAGAGCGGAATCATGTAATATCTTTTCCTTACCCACTTTCTTTTTCCTTTTCCCTTTTTCTTTTTTCCTTCTCCCTCTCCCTTCCCCCCTTCACCTTTCCTCTTTCAACTTTCCTCCTTCCTTTTCTTTTTTTTTAATAGCNCCCCTTTAATCTTCCCCCTTTCCTTTTTTTTTTTTTTTTTTTTTTTTCCAGTGTGTTTTACAGAGAAATATAAGCAAAAGTGGGCAATTATGATGAGTCCTTCCAATAGCAGCACTTACACAGAAATCATCTGGTTCTATGTGACAGGAAACTCATCTCCAAATTTCTTTAAGTTCTACCACAATTACTGCATTACTCAACAGAATGCTGTAGACATATGAGTAAACAGTTTAAGCTAAATTGATTTTACAGCCAAATTTGGCTTTAGCAATTAAGCACAAAAATGTTTTCGAAAAGAATAAGAGTGAATGTAAAATTTTCCAAGGAGTAAAAGAAATTAGATTATCCTGGCAATGGTCAGCTCCTGGTGTTCTGCACTTATTCATGCTCCCATAGGAGTGCAGGTACGCTTACTTACACACCCCTTACTTACCTATCTCTTCCTCTAACAGGGGCACTTGGTTTATACTTGTCACTGATCCAGCTGCTTCTCTCATTTCATTCCTGAGCTGCAGCAGTAAGAAGGCACTGTGGTATAATAAATCATAAAGATGACTCCTGGAATAGCTCCAAGCCCAGATGCTATTCAGTTTTTGGCTGCTGGAATGATTTTGGGTTTGGGTAGAATTGGGATACTTAGTTACATAGCAGACAGTGTGAACAGTGAGTTTCAGCCTAATGGCTACAGTGAAGAGCAGGGCTAAGGGTAGGGCAGAACAGCAGATTTAATAACATAATGTGCCTTTTTTCCAGTTTTTTCCAAGCAAGAAGAAAAAGCTTACATATTGTTTGGAACACAACAGGGGTTTGGTGACAGATTATTTAGTCTAGTACCCAAACCTTGGCACAGGCTGGCCAGGCTGTACTGTGATAACAGGCTTACAGGCACTGAAGGATGATCACCTACTGCCAGTGGATGGATAGTTAGCTTCCTTTTGCTTAACCCTGATCTTTATTTAGAGTGTTCAACATTATCATCTGAGTGATACTGTGGTCCCATTTAGGAAAGGTATTGAATTTCCACATATGGACACTAGGCAGTTTAAGTTATCCACACAGAAATACATTCACAAGTAATGATGGGAAGTTATATCTCTGTCACTAGGACCTTTGCTTAAGAACTCTCAAAAGCATCTGTTCTCATACTAGCCCTGCCAACATCTTTGTTTGTCGACTGAAGAAACTCATGATATCACATGGATTCCATTGTGAACAGTGTAGGGATGACCTCTTCTGTGTATTACTGCCAAAATGATTGATTGCTCAGGCAAGATGGTTCCTGGATGAAGAGCATCAAGCTGAATATGAGGTCAATATTGAGACCAAGAAGGATACAGTTCATGAGCATGAAGTGGAGCTTCTTCAAAGAGGTAAGTCTTGTATGATGGGGGCCTGAGCAAATAAAAGAACAGACAACTATCACAAATTTTGTGGTTCTATCAAAAACACGCTGTTGTTTATCTTTCTGTAAACCTTTAGCACCTATTTCCTTGTGTTTTGGAGGTTATACCTGTATGCATCTATTTATGAAAAAAAAAAAAAAAGCCAACAACCCTTGAACAAAGAAATACAGAGAGTGAGAGAGAATTGCTTATGAGAAAACTTAGATCACTTAGTGAATAACTTAATAGCGTTAATATACTCTAGGAAAAGTCAATAGAAGTACTAAAATAGACCAGAAATATGTTTACAGATTATCTTTTTTTTTTTTTTAAAGACTGGATAATTCTATGGTTAAGAGCATTTATAGCAATTCAGGTAAATAAAATATTTATTCACTAAAGATAATAGGTAAAAACTTCACAAGTTCCATGTTTCATTTCTTCATACAGTTCTGTCACTATCAAACTGTTTTGTATTTTTATTATTTTGAAACTTTTTTTAACATTCTGATTGTTTTATATTTATCACAATACAAATGAAGATAGGTCAAAATCAAAATGCAACATTTAGACATGCGTACTTCATGAGTCAGTGAACCAGTTAATTGAATCTGAAAATAAAAAGGAAGGTCCTCCAGAATGGATGTTATTGGTGTCCTGAAGATGAGAAAGTTTGTACTAACATTTTCTAAGCTTATCATCTGGAGAAGTGCAAATAAACCAACACATCTTAGACTCTTTTGTAGTTCTATAATATCTACCCATATTTGTGATCTAAGGCACTGTTTTCACTATAGTTTTACAGTGTATTAGTGAAAGAAAAGGAATATAAAGATGATCATGCCAATATCTAATTATCAGTCTAGGAAGAAAAAGTATGTGTGAATTAGAGGGCACTGATACGATATGCTGCAATGTTTATGAAAAGAAAATACTGGTAAAGAAAGAGTGTGACTCAATTGTAACTTCTGGGATACATCCTGCCAGTAGCAATACCCACCCCTCCTGCCCCACATGGCTTATGCTGGAATAGGTCATGGTGGTCAGACTGGACTCCCACCACCCCAAGAACAGAGTCAGAAATGAACTGCGATGGGAGAACCTTCCCCCTGCTCTGACATGGGAAGGAATAAATCCCAGTTCTGTTAAAGTGAGGCGATACACAGTTCATACTGATTTCATTGAAAGCTAAGCTGCTGAGTACCTTTCAGAACTGGCTTTGTTGGTTTTGATCTTCTTCACACTTTCCTTATCTTCCTTAGTACAAGTGGCAGTAGAGAAAGACAGCCAGAACACCTTCCATTTTATATTCTCCCATCCTCCCCCTGCTCACATTTTCTCTCAGCTGGGAGCACTGTTTGTTCAGTTTAATACTCCCACCCATCCCCATGCCTGAGCTCATGCAAGCAGAGGAGCAAACGCTTCGCTTCTCGCATGTATCT
>VZTL01067351.1:0-14081 GCA_013400535.1 Scopus umbretta | reverse complement strand
TTCCTTCAGCTGCTCCTCATAAAGCTCGTTCCCCAGACACTTCACCAGCTTCTTTGCCCTTCTCTGGACACACTCCAGTACCTCAATGTCCTTCTTGTAGTGAGGGGCCCGAAACTGAACACAGTAGTCGAGGTGCAGCCTCACTAGTGCCGAGTCCAGGGGCACGATCACTTCCCTACTCCTGCTGGCCACACCATTCCTGATACAAGCCAGGATGCTGTTGGCCTTCTTGGCCACCTGGGCACACTGCTGGCTCATATTCAGCTGGCTGTCAACCAGCATCCCCAGGTCCTTTTCCACTGGGCAGCATTTTCTGAAGAGCAACTAGCTTGAGACTTCAAACTAGGCATGTTCAGCTGAGACACCTGATATTGCTGATCAGCTTGAAAATCTTGGTCCAGCAGAGCTTTTATTGTGTTTTTTTTTAAGTTGTGAATAATAACCTACGTATGTGTGTGTGTGTGTGTATATATTTAAAATAAAGTGTTCCTCAAGCATCTTTTCAGTGACTTGACTTTATGACCCACAAATCCTCTATTAGAGAAAAAGTATCTCAAGATTTTGGATCTCACTTATCTTTTCGTGCCTCAGCTTTCTCAGACATAAAATGGAGAATGTAATACTTGCCTTATAAGGTGTGCCATAATCCACTAGTCTTGTACATGGTCACACTTAGAGAATTCTGGTGTCTAGTGATAAAGATCAATACTTCATGTTGCTAAAAATATTACATAAAATTATAAAGATAAAATTCATAGTATAAAATAACACTTCGCCGTGGACCTTAGAGCAGTTTCTCTTTCAAATTATTTAGTTCAAAATATATGGGCAGATGGAGAGATATGTCATTTCTCAATAGAATCACTGACTATTAAAAGGGTGTTTCCTTGAAATTGTCTTTGTGTCATGCATTGGCCAGCTTTTATTATAAAGGCTAGATTCTTCTTTACTCAGTCTTATTATGCTCTTCACACCTATTTCTGAGCAATTCACACACCTCCAGCTCTCCCTGGTGCTGAGTCAGGATGCAAGTTGTGTCTCTCTTAATTGGTTTGATGGTTTCCTGTAACATGCACTTTTGTGTTTGTGGAGAAACAGGCTTATTAAATAATTATGCATGCTTAAAATCAGAACCCTCCGAAGACAGACGCTAATCCTAATGTTGTGTGCTTGTTTCTGGAGACTGATGTGTTAGATCTCAAGTGAATGGCCAAAGGCAGATCCGTATGTGACAGTATGAGGTATTTTGGCAAAGGAAGGGCAAAGACTGTGAATCAGCTTGTCAGTCTATAGTCTGTATTGTCCTGTGCATGTCACCATACTGCTCAAGCTATGAGATAAGCTAAAATCAAGTGTATACTCTGATCCAGCTCCAGAATTTCAGGACCCATGGCCCTAGAGGTTAGCACATGCCTCTAGGGATGCACAGCCAGCTCTAGGGATGCATAACTTCATGCTGCCCAGCAAGACTGTACCTATGCAGTCAGTGTGCAATACCTAGGTCTTTCTGTTAGGGCCTCTCGGCTGACTCTGTTCAGCATCACTTATGTGATATTGCCACCAAGGTAGGCAGGCTATATATTGCATGGACATGAGCAAAGCTTGAAACTTGCATTGGAATAGAGGTGATCTTGGCCTTCAGTATGGCCCACAAGTGCAATAAAGCCCCAGAGACCTGTTTGTGTGGTCAAGTTACAGGATCTCTTATCTCTATCTGTAATTATGGCCATTTTAGTCCAATCCAATACCACTGACAAAGAGAGCGGCTGTTCGCTAGAAACATAGATGTAGTTAGCAGTATACTAACCAGCACAGGACTTTAAAAAGGGGAGTAAGAAACCTAAAGCCTCCAGGGGCAATATCTGTCAAAAGCTCTCAAGGACTGCAACCATTAGCATTGCCAATTGTCCGTGAAAGGAAAAATCTTGTGTGGTTAAAAATGAGAACCATAAAATGAAAGTTCACTTAATGTGAATGACTTCCAATACCACCCTTTGTTTATACACTGGTCCAGCAGTAGGGCTCAGCCTTCTACATACTCTGGGTTAAACCGATCCTGTTGAGCCAAGTCTTCTCAAGGAGAAAGATGAGATAGATGGGAAAATGTGGTTTTGTCTATTTTTATGTTCAGTAAAGTTACTTTAGTCTCCACATCTTTATATTGTATCATTTCCTAATAATGAAAGGGTTAACAATGCTGTCTAACCTAGGCAGGACAGATACCAACAAATAACACTTCACTGTTAGCAAAGAATGAATGACAAATATTTGGTGGGAACAGTGACAGTAGTGATGTAGACAATAGGAGAAGGACTCCTCCAAACTTAGTTGAAGGCAAACAGAGGCAGGGACAGATCTGGGGAAAACAGATTAAAAGGCCATGGGAAGTCAGCTGGGTAATGGCTGTGGGTTGGAAATGATATCTGGGGAATAACTTCTCACCCTGAAACAGACCCAAATTTAAAGTATGTTAAGACAAAAGGTAAGGGGCCACCAGATTTGAAAAAAAAATTACCTAATCCTGGAAAAGTTGATTGGACTATTTATTTTATTGCTGAGGATTTATTTATAGTGGCAGAGCAGGCATAATGTGCATGCATCACAGGTACTACAGTGAAATCACAGAGGGTGTTTGGGGCACTGTAATGTTTGGATGCTGTCTGCAAATCTAGAAAACCCTGAGGCTTGTTCTTCTCTATGATCAGTTGAGTGACTGGTGAGTTGGAGGTGAGTACAGAAGACTTAGCCAGCAATTGATTTATAGGCAGCAAGATCCCCAGGATCTCTCCCTTTACTCACCGAGTACCTTATGTTCACTAGGTCTCAGGCTGAACTTAAAAATTTTGTATCTGTGCTGGCACAAATATTGTTTAAGCAATAATCACTGATTTACCCTTTGTTGTCTACTACTCCCACTAGGTAAGATTTATAAATAGCTCTTGCTGAACTTTGATATTTTTCTTTTCCTACATCATCCTTGTCCATCAAAGCACCCAACACACCCCTATTATTTTTATGTAATTAAGTTTTCTATTTTAATTTCAGTGACCTCCCTCAGATTGGCCCTCTCCCACAGGCAAAGTGATTATAAGGCAGACAGTGCTACCTCAGCATAATATTATTTAGATGTGGTCACTAACCAAACCCCCAGATACCCACCTCAGCTCAACTCAGCATCAAAATTCAGTTCTGAAGCTCCAGAAGAGTAATCATGAAATGGTCTGAATATAGCCATCCCAATCTACTAGCACCCAAATCTTCACATGGCTGGGGATGACACATACATTTGGGGATGATTTGGAGCATGGTAGCCAGATTTTCCTTCAATTCTATTTCACTATTCCTATTCTTCCTGTGGAGGGGAATATCTAATCTTGGATCTCACATCAGATTTGTCCACAGCAGTGGGTACTCTGAAGGTAAGAGTACACTATTGTTATGGTGTGTTGGCTGCTGTCGAACACCGTCTTTCTTATGGACCCTGATATCGTAACCATTTTGAATCAGTATCACTTCTTGGGTTTTACATTCTGTCCCTTGTTAACAGAGATTAGCATCTCTGCCCCCCCACCCTCCTTTCCAAGGGTGTCTATCCTGGCATGAAGTTTTCAACATTTTTTTCCATAAATAATCTTCCCAGATAAATCTTTTCCCCACCCTGCATGCTGATTCACAATGGTTCTTTTTTAGCACATTTTCCCCAGAGGAGCAAACTTTATTAATGTTTTTAAGCACAGTTAGTTTGTATTCAGATAGTATTTCTGTACAGTCAGTATTGCAACAGAATATTCATTTAGTGTGGGGTGGCAGTGCGGAGGCAGAAGGATGTTGTTCACAGTCTGCATCCCTATAACTGTAGTCAGTCAGCCTTATGTTTCTAGGGCTTTCAGCAGCAAACTAGGTCAGTGGGGCCCTCTACATCAAAGCTTCTCCTTAGACACTGTAAATCGCATGCTTTTATACTATTCCTACTGTACACTGTGTTCTTCTGTAATTATAAATGTATGTTTCCCATCACCACAAAGACTTCACATTGCTCAAAGGAAATCTCTTTTCAAAGGCTTTAAACTGTTGAAGGGCAGGCCCCCTTCTGAGAGCTACCATTGCTTCGGGTGATTCCTTCTTTAACTCATCCACAGTAGAACCACCAGCCAATTCAACTGGCCTGCATCACACCGTGTCTGAACTGGCCTCCGGGTTGCATTTCAGCTTTGGAAAATGACATTGCTGAATTTAAAAAAGAAGACTTAAAAAAAAAAAAAAAAAAGAAAAAAAGAGAGAGAGAGAGAAAAAAGAAGAAAAAGCAATGAACTGCTGTACTTGTACTCAGCTTGTCCCAAAAACATGAGACTTGAGCTGCTTTATTTTCCTCATCAACTCAAATTTATAAAAGAAGACATGCTGTTTTCATTTGCTAGTTGCACCTTAAAGAAAATGAGAATTAAGATGATGCATTAGTGTGAAAAAAAGCAAACTTAGAAACAGGCAGCAAGGATTATATAGAGAAAAAATGTTGCTATAAATTTGCCTTATGAAAATATGTATATGATGGTATGTGTGTATATATATATATAAATACATGTATAATGACCTATATATGTATGTACCTCAAGTAAAAACTCTGAAAACATTTCCTTCTATGATAGCACTCAATACCATGAGTAATTCCACTGAAGCTAATGTTTTCTTCCAGGCAATGACTTACTCATGACAGCAAGCACTAATAAATATTTGCAGGATTGGGACTTAAAATTAAGGTGTATTTAATGCTAACATTTGAAACTCATACTTGAAAAGCAGTCATGAATGAAGATAATTAAGCATATAGCAGTAGCCACACACTATATTAGTTTTATAACTAATTATATATGAAAATTAGGAGTTATCTGCCTCACATTCTTTACAAAACTGGGCCTGTGGATTGTGAAGGTCACACAGGAATGTTATGACACATCAATAACCCAGTTTTTCGTGTTCCATGTAAGCATCTTAACCCTGAATATCCCTGCTTCTCAGTTACCTTTCCTTTGCCCTACAACACAGCTCCCCCCAGCTAAAGTCTCCCTACTATACACTCTCTCCTTCTCCCCATTTTAAACACAAAATGCGTATTTATATTTTGTTCCCTATTCTAATGGTTTCTTAGATTGCACTACTGCTGCTGGCATCCTGATAATCCTTGATATGATTCAACTGATGTCAAAAGATGTTCTCCAGCACAGAGGGTTTGTCTGTATCGGAATATTTGACCAATAAGGTTAGAAGTGGGTAACTATATTTTCATTATGATAACAAGGCCATTCCTGGGGATGAAATCTGCATTCCAAAAAAGATATACAAGTAAGAAAAAGCATTCTTATTCTGGAAAAAGAATGTCTTCTCCCAGAGTTATATGATATGACAATAGTGTTTAAATTAATTTAAAAATTCAAAGCAAACAGGCCTTCCTAACCTTTGGGGCAGATTTTGGACTTACATAAGTTATAAGGGTGGAAGAATAACTTGTCAACCCTACATGTCTGCAAGAGCTGAAAGGATTAGCCTAATGGAAGCTAGCTGTGTGTCACAGCTTATCAAAGTGGCACCCTTTTCTTTACAACCTTGTAAAAAAGCCATTGAAAAGTAAACTGCTATAGACTGCTACTTATGGAAACAGAAGTAACTGGTTGTGTATTGCTGATTGCCCTTCTACAGGAGGAGATCATCACTGGCTGCCTTTGCTCCGTTAGTTGAAAAGGAAAGGAAAAATACCAGCTTATTTTTTTTATTCTTCAGTTCACACAGTTTGATAATTGCAACACTCTTTCCTTTTTCCAGACTTGGTTTATTCTGATTGTGCAAGTGCCAAGCTTTTAGAAAGAACTACCTCTTTCATGACATCTATATGTGACCAAGGGTCCCAGCCTCAGTGGGAAACCATCTTTATTATTTGTATTGCAGGAACACTCTGGAGGTCATGTCAGAAACCAAGGGTCATAGTGTAATGGGCTGTCCAACTGCAGTCAAAATGCCCCTTCCCTGAAGATTTCTGATCTAAACTCAAAGATTCTGGCTGTACCTTGTACATACAAATAATAACAGCAAAAGAAATTCTACTGACACTAAATTTGGTTCAAAAGCTCCAGTTATACACTTCTGCACTTTCTGTGTAGAAATATTTTGAGAATGGGAATTTTTCCTGACCCCTTGGTTAAACTGCAACAAAATAGGGCAACAGAGGGTCATAGTTTCAAAATTGTCAACACTTTTTTAATCATCACGGGTATTATAAAGCCACTGTATCATATAACAGATTTTAAAAACACATTCACATACTTGAATACAAGTCAAATGTCTCTGTCCACCTTCAGTATACCTCTGAATACAGTTTACATAATTTCAGATACAATTTATGTGGAAGACTGTTGTGAACCCACTCCAGTGAACTCAGAGAGAAGTTTAGTAAGTGAAAACAGCATGAGAAGCATGAATGGAAACCTCCTCTCTGCTTTCTGCTTCTATTTTTCTTTTGATTCAATAAGAGCTGAATAAGCCCCTAGTACAGAAACTCGAGACAACTCTTTGAGCTTTGAGACATTAGTTTTACATCTTTTTGTTTCTCTGTTTTTTACCCTGCTCTATTTCCAGATGGTATTAAATAAAATTTAAGGGAATGGTCCTGGTATTTTTGAGAATGTTTACTTTATTTCAAAAATGTCCATAACTGAACATGTCTAGGACTAAAAACATCACGTTTTTGTGGGAAGAAAGATGTTTCATAGCTTATGATATTAGGATTAAAAAGTACAAGACTCAATTGTATAGAGTCTCCAATTATACTTCTGCTCAGCAGAATCCTTGCAAGAAGATATATGCAAACTAGAAGAGGAATTTCATCTTTAACTCATTAGTTTTCCATGGAGAAACCACATGGCTGGACATTAAAGCACAACTCTATCATTCAGTACAGGCTGTGCTTTCATTTTTTCTGAACTAGAGCAGACAGAAAACTATTCTATGTGTGTTCTGATTTTAATAACATAATAAAAAGAACTTAAAATTAAAATTAATTGAAGTCAATAGGAAAAAATCAGAGGCCCCAATCAGGGTCCAAATACTGTATTTTAGGGTTTTTAACTTTTCTCACAGCCAGTTTTTCTCTACTCCACCAGGAATAGTGTTACTATACTTTCTTTACAGTAATCAAGGTTGAAAAAAGAAACTTTATGAGGGTAGGAATGGTGAGAAGTGCTAAAACTTTTAATTACAAGTTCTTTGGGCATTTACTATCCTTTTCTATATCAAAATATTGTCACAAAACCTCTTTCCTGTAAAACCCATCCATGTATGATCAGTTGAGTGTCAAGCTGGCAAATAAATAGTAAGTGTGTGAATATGTGTGTTTCATGTTTGACTATCTGACCACTGTTAAGGTGACCAATTCAATTAGTGATTTCAGAAAATACTCATATTTTGGAATATCATGGCCTACATACTGTGGATTTTTCTCTCACCTAATATATATTCTCACATTTGAACATGACCTATTGTCCTTTTGTGTAGCAGAACTTGTTTGGTGGTTTTTTTTAACATAAAAACCTTTGTTCTTCTCAAGGTGCTCTTACTCAAGATCCCGTCTACAGTTGTACTTGAGCTACTGTCATTACTGGACTGCAATACAACAGTACCCTAGAGCATCTCCTGTATGTTTAATATACCTGTCTGACATGTAATTTCATGAAATTCTGTGCTAGCTGTATTAGTCATTTCAGCATACTATCATTCTGATGGTAAAATATGGGACTCAGGCAATCCTGCTAAACCCACATCATCAAGGCAAACTTCTCAAACAGTATGTCAAGGTTTTCCAACATAGGAAAATAAATTCCAGTACTAGGTAAGAAAGTTATTCTGAAAGCTGTTGAGGTGGGCAGTTGCTTGCTTTTAAGCACATCTATAATTATGCACTTCAATATATTCAATGATTCATATGGAAAAAAAAGTGTATAAGAAAATCAGTTTAGTGGATCACCTAGAGAAAATACATTTCCCTCAGACTTTGGAAAGCTCTTTTTGACTACTGGCTTTCTCTGGGCTGTTCAAGTCCTTAGGCACGCTGAGGGAAGTGCAGAAGAGACATCCTCCAGCTCATCAGCCAGAATTCCTCTAGACAGAAAGCATCTGTCATCTAAGCAGTGAAATGCTGCTCACTTGAAACTCCATATTCACTCCCTGATGGGATGAATAAACCTGGGTGACAGAGGGCAGGAAAGCTAAGCCTGTATGTGTAAACTGTGAGCCATGCACAGCTTCCACTGCAAGAACACTCTCCTGGTGTGTTTGTTTGTTTGTTTGTTTTTATTTGTTCTTCTGTTTGCATTTTAAATCAGATTCACTTCCTAAAATGCCAACAAACTCAGCCTAATGCTCATGCCAATGAAATGCATCTGTGCCAAGAACACATGAAAGGGCACTAGAACATACACTTGTATCCAGTTGACAGATGTACAGAGAGGGAGCTGAAAATCCAACTTGGAGGACAGTAAATTCATGAACAAAACTGCTGATTCATTATGCTGCCAGTGAGGCAATGGTGAGAAAAGCCAACTAACATGAAGGCAAGTTCAACTGTTACCTCCAGTACTTGCCCACCCATACTAACCAAAGGCACTGATCCTGTCAGGTTTGTTGGAGTTTAAGTTTAAATTAACATCTTTCATGCTGTAGCAAAATCTAGTTTTGCATTGCCACAAAAAAATACTTTTAAATCTTTCTTTATATTAAACTTTGACAAATATGTGAAGATAGGACTTCGCACCAGCGGTGCCATCAGCGCTCTCACTGGGCCTCGTTAGCTCCCACACAGGACCACGAATCCAGCCTCAGTCAACCAGCTTGGGAAAACAGGAGAAAACCCTGCATCTATCTGCAGGTCAGGATATAGCCAGCCAGATATAATATGCCTCCTGTGTGTGCACCGATGAATAAGGAATAACTGAGACATGGAAGTTAAGGAAACTGTTAACCCTTAGCACTTCTCAGTGACATTCACAAATCCTTTGGGTATATTGTTGACAAATTACCAATATACCAGTAACCTCCTCAAAACCAAGTTTTACTGAAACATAGAGGAAAATAAAACAATGCCAAAGAAATGGCTTATGCTTTTCAAATGCCAAAGAAGGTGTTAAATTAAAAAAAAAAAAAAAAGAAAAGAAAAAAAGAGGGAATGGTTTACATGAAAAGCTTTTGAAAACAGCTCTCTCTCTGACCAACTATTACTATAGCTTCCTGCCTAGATATTTTCCCTTCTTGTGTTCCTAGCTTGTTTTGCAAGTCCTTTCCCTTGAGTCAGCGAGCTTGCCCTGGCATGTCTTCCTTGGTTGGCCATGCACCTCTGGGCACTCGGAGTCAAAAAACATATCAGGGTGAGGGTTTTTTTTAACATCTGCGTGAAGAGTCGTGCCCTATTAAAAGGGAAGCCAATGTAACTAATGCCTCCTAATTACATCTTGGAGTCTTCTTTAGCCTTCCAAACCAGTCAAAGCCCCAGTAGTATCCATCTCGTCAGATAAAGCCAGGTATCAGTTGTTCATTTGAAGGATTATTCTTTTCTGTGGGAACCAATTCAAACCTCTATCTTGCCTGCTGAACACAGTTACAGCATATATACCAGCCTCATAAAATGTGTTTTATTGATTCCTCTTTGCACAAAACATGAATTATTGACAAACACAAACCTCCATCAGATTCCCAAATGCTATTTTTTGCCACTTAAACCACATTTCTGAATCACTTTTTGTTGACTATGAAATAAACAAGGGTGAGTATGTGTACACATATATATGTGTATGTGTGACTGTATTATGGATGTCTGTCCTATTACCTGTGAGATTAAATTACTTTTAATTCTCCAAGTATTTACTCACCTCCTGTTCAGTGCCAAAATGGAAGTATGCTGTCCCAGTCCTCTCACCTCTACCAGTTCACTGACAATATTAAGGATGCAAGATCAAGTATTAAAAAAGTCAGGAAATTCCAGCAATGTTAACTCAGCCCCATCTATATCCTGTGTATTTTTTGGCGCACATGAATAACAAAGAGTAATACAGTGGGGCCATTAAACTGGACATTCCCCACCTGCAGTAGTAAAATTTACCAGACTATTTGAGGTATTTCCCATTCTAAGCAAAAGGAGCACTACAAGCAGAGTTGTAAAGGTAAGTGCACTGGAGCAGAAAGTGTCAATAGCTTAATGATGCCAACTACAAAATTTACCTTTAATGAGGAAAAAAAAATTGAAATTATGACTTATGTTCAATGTAGTTGATTGTGATTCAGTCAGCTTGATATTTAGCAGGGCCTTCCTTAAAACACAACAAAAACTAAAAAAAGAAGGAAAGCATGAAAATAGTGGTTCTGAGATAGATATGGTCTGAAAGCTCTGCTTTGTTCATTACAGTTCAACCTCCACATTAGAAAGAGATAGCCTTTATTGATATGCACAGATAATTCATGCTATTCAAATGTGCCTGGACACAATGAAACATAAGGGTGTATTTAATGGACTCAGTATGCATTCTTCAAATATATCTTTCTGAATTTTTTTTTTTCAGGATGACGAGCTACTATCGTTTGGATCTCTTCCAGTATCTGGTTGCTAGTATACACTATTTTTGTTCTAGCTCCATCCAGAAAGGCAAAACTGTTTTCCTGTAGCAGCCAAAGGCAATAGACCACAATTCTGTTCAGTGTAGACAGCAGGTTTGGAAATGTTATAGCTTTAAGAAGCCATGCGTCTGTGTATGTGGAAAGGAGGCAGTGGTAAATGTGTAGTATTGTGAAATATCAAATGCTCTCTAGAGTTGCAGTGAATATTTTCTTGAACTCTACTTATTTCACTTCTTCAAGTTACATTTTGGCATTTGGATAAGAAAAACTCTGAATCTGAATCTGTTATTAAGACATGGTTGTCCAGTTTCACCTAGAATCCTGAAACTGTTATGACATTGATAACAGTAATAAATGAATTTGCTGACATTGTAATTTCATGGTATCAGTGGTACTTATTAGCAAATTTTTTACACACTGCTTAAAACAAAATACAGCACTGTATTTTGGAAAAAGAAAGTTAGGACAAGGGAACATGAAGAATGGAAAGCACAAAAAAGGATACTCCTGGAAACAGCAAAAATAATCATTGGTAGAATATTAATGGTCATAACATAGATTACAAGGTAGTCTTTAGTCTTCCTTGGCTGTGGAGCAAAACTAGCTAAGGTAGCACCCTCTCTGCTGGATTTTGTGGATCCCCTATTGATGTCCATTTTAAGTCCATTTAAACAGCTTAGAGGGAACTTCTGCACCTCACTAAAAGCTGAGTATATCTATGCGTGGCTGAGCACTTAAAAGTGAATCTCAGCATTGCAACCATCAAGTCTTACGTTTCTAGCCTCTGGACACAGTCTATTGTAGGCACACTAAAAGTATTAACACCAGTTAAAAATATAGATGAAGAAATAGCTTGATTTTGTTGATGCAGTCATTTGTCTGCTGTATTCTGCTCTAGCCAATAGGCACATCATTAACCTGGTACTCATTTTCATTTGGGTTTGGTTTTAGCGTCAGTCTTTTCACTGGTTCATCCCTCTTATTAGTTACGACTATAAAAGAGAAACCATAATATGTTAATTTGCTGATGAAAAAAATAGTTCATGTACAATTAAAGTATATTGGAACAGAGGGATAATTTTGATGAATAGGATAACTGGAGAATAAATGAGATATTTCTGCAAACTTTTTACCTAAAGCATTTCTCTCTGTCAGAGATAGTTTCCCCACAATATGGACACACATGGAGGAAATGTAAAGGAGGTTGCTGTGGTCACTCAGAATTTGTTAAAATATGGTTTACTGCTAAATGTAGTAAGCACCACAAGAAAAGGAAAGGCTAAGATGCCCAGAACACAGGGGCCATCTGGGGTCACGCTAACCAATGTTACCACTAGAGATACTAACCAAAAACTGTGATTCAGCATCTCTTGCGAAAGCAGGTCTTAAGCCTTGCATCATCAGAGTCTTCTGCTCTTCGATACGGCTCTGGGGCTGGGGAAGGCTGCACTCCAACTCTGCCCAGCAAGGCTGTGTCTGCAGGTTCCCACAGTGAAGGCAACCTCACTGCAGCTCCCCATCGCTGTCATCAGTGGGGTCCCTGAACAGTCCCCACTGCTATGTCGCTGATGCGGCTCTGCCACCGCTCTAAAGAGCACCTGAGGTCCCCCTGACCACTCCCTTTCAGTTGGCATGTAAAGCCTGACCTCTGTGCACTGTAATCATCCAATGACTCCACCTTGGTGACCTACCTTTCACTGCCCTTCAGCATCCACACTGGTCCTGCTGCATCAGCCTAATTAGACAAGCTTATGCTCATGAAACTGGGTGAGAGGCGCAGGAAGCTCAGCAGAGGTCACACCAAGGGTGTGACAAGCAGAGGTGGCAGCCATGGCCTACAGCCATGTTAGACTGTATCTCAGTAGACTCAAGTTCACCTGTTTTCTGTATCACAAGGACACCCAGGATCCCATGCTGGTTATCAATACCTGGTATATCTCAGACATTCTCCAAAATACTGGGAACATGGCCAANTACTGGGAACATGGCCAAGTTGTTAACAGCTGCCACTGTCAACCTCTGGTCCATTTTTTCCTCTTTCCATCACTAGTCTTCCATCCCTTTCATGCAATCACAAAACACTTTTTCTTTCAGATAAGGGATGTCCAAGAGTGGGCTATGAGTTTCAGGTTATGCATAACCACCTTCATCTTCTGTGTGACAAGCTCACAGTGGGTCAGAAAAGGAACATTCTTGTTTCCTTATTTCCCTACCCTACTCTCTGTCCCACACTTCAAACAATGACCAACATCTCAAAGGAAATGGTTATTCCAGATTCATGGTACAGAGTTTCAGTTTTGTCAAATCCTGTTGCTACCAGTGTGGAGACATGCATGGTCATACTCATATTTTGGTGCTGAGCTCCATGCTAGTTGCCATTGTTAAGCCAATAATTACATTGGTATTGTAGAGCTAATAGGTCAGCTGAGGCTACTACTCTCATAGAGCTCATGCAAGGCCATCTGCTGGCTGGTTTATCCAATATGTTTGCTACTGGTGATGTCTCAGACATGCTGACACCATTCAGAAGCAATGGTTTGCCCAGCTGGGCCAAGGCCACTAGTGGAACACATGTTTTAATTCAGTGACATTTTGGTCCAGATCTCCACAGTATCTCACAAATGTGTCACCTGTCTTTTAAAGAGATGCATGTCCTAAGTTCAGTAGATAGTTTCCCACACCAGGGGCAGAACATAAGAGGGGGCACTTGCCACCTGTGGAGGAATTAGTATGGCTTTTTTCAGAGAATACTGAGTCAGGAGACCAGCCTCTCATTGTGAAACCAAAAATTAATTTGCTCTTAACCAAAATTAATCGTTATTGAGATACACACTGCAAATAAAATTTATTGTCCTCAAAGAGGAGGGCCAGTTGGTATAAAGTAAAACTAGAAAGTCACTCCACGTCTAATAGCACTCAAAGGACTTTCTGCCACATTGCAAGAACAACAAGAAATAATCCAAATGAAGATTTATATACAAACTGTCCCTCCTTCTGGGATAAATTGTATTAGTCAGATCCCAAAGTTAGAAGTTATTTCTATAAATGCCACCCTTGACTAACTGAATAGCCTTTTAACAACTGTGCTGGTTTTGGCTGGGATAGGGTTAATTTTCTTCACAGTAGCTAGTAGGGGGCTATGTTTTGGATTGTGCTGAAAACAGTATTGATAACACAGGGATGTTTTCATTATTGCTGAGTAGTGCTTACACAGAGTCAAGGCCTTTTCTGCTTCTCTCACCACCCCACTTGTGAGTCGGCTGGGGGGCCCAGCTGGGACAGCTGACCCCAACTGACCAAAGGGATATCCCATACCATATCACATCATGCTCAGCATATCAAGCTGGGTGAAGAAGAAGGAAGCGGGGACATTCAGAGTGATGGCATTTGTCCTCCCAAATAACTGGCACGTGTGATAGAGCCCTGCTTTC
>VZTL01067345.1:0-17615 GCA_013400535.1 Scopus umbretta | reverse complement strand
CTTGAGATTTTCAGATATATATGAATGAGTTCAATGAAGAACCAGTCAGGTATATTTTCTACTTAATGCAAAAATGTATAATCTTGTGTATCTGACATATGACTTCCTTAGTGTGCCCATCCTTATAGAAAATAAGCTAATACTTAGAAATTGCTTTTGGGAAACAACTAAGGAAATGTATAGCTAGTGTTCTCACATCTAAGAGCCCAGTCACTGGTGCTGTTGAGTCTTTTTCTGCGATGAAACTTTTAATAACCTGTTGAGATGAAATGAAAGCTTGAAATTATTTTTTTTTCTCATCTGAAGCAGTGAAATAAAGTAGCTAGAATGCTTTTTAAGCTTTTGAATTAATATTCCATTGTATTATGAGTTTAACTATAATTTAAACATATTTCCTAATGTGTGTCATTCCTACTTGAAGGCAATAGAGATAATATGCATCTTGTTTAAAAAGTTAATAAAATTGCTCCAATAATGGTCACATAGGAATGCAACAATTAATGAATTCATATAGCATTACATTTATCTGAACTTATTTATTTAAGCTTTTTTCTTTGGAAGGCAAAAATCATCTTATAATTCTTGATGAGAAATTACTTTTTAAAGGTGGAAAAACTTGCTTTTTTTAAAAAAAAGTTTTGGCTCGTTTTAGTGAGGTGTTTGTATCTGAACTTCTTTATTGGTTGGAATGACTAGAAAACTGATTTACTAAAGGACTATTCAGATCCACATAGGACTGCATGGCACTACATCAGTATATTAGCTTTTCTGTCACATGTAATCAAATGCCAGCGGTGTTTTTTGTAAGGCAAAGAGTAATATCCTTCTCATTTCACTGTTGTTTTCAGGGCTATCTTCCTGCAAATGTGGACCGAAGAGAAAGCACTTTAAAAAGAAAACGCAAAGAGTATTTTGCATTTGTTGAACAATACTATGATTCCAGAAATGATGAAAATCACCAAGATACCTATAGACAGGTAGAACACTTATTGAAGTGACTTTTACCTACAGGACATGTGCTAAAGACTTAAAGAGATTATTTTTTGAAGTTTGCTACTGTTTTTCTCTATTTCTTTAATCTTACTTGATAGACAGCTCTCTCGAATCAAGTGTTTTCCTGCATTTTAGAAGAAAAAATACGAAATATTTTGGTTTAAATTTCGGAGTAGTGAATTTCTTTTAATGTCAGCTTTAGTCATGCCATGTGGTGCTGCCATGGTTTTCCATTTAAAATTAGTAGGGTTTTCAAATCTTTCATCTCCTGCTCAGACCCTCCTTCAAATGAGTGACGATTGTACAGGGGAAGTATGACAGTGACTGTTTCTTACTGGCTTCACACTTCTGCTTAAGAAGTTGAAACTGTGTATCACGTGCAGTAAATATAGGTGTGTCAAACTTTCTTGCCCACTCAGATAAGCACATAACTTTTCTTCAAGTTTTGTATTAAAATGAATAGTTTGTATCACTAAGTACAGACTAAGCAGTCCTACTTTTTAGCCTCCCCTAGGACAGGAGAAGCTGAGATCTTTCTTTCAGATTCAAGGCTGATCTTTAGTAGCAAGAAGTATATATGATAGTGTCAACTGAACATGACTTTACAGAAGTAGTAGCATGTATTTACTCGTAACTACCCTGAGGTAATAAGTATTGCCAATATGACTATAACTTGCAAACAATCAAAATGTGATATAAGGATCCTAAAATGTGAACAGAAAGTATATGTTTATTTTTGCCTCATTGGTAGATTAACAGTGATTTAAAGATTTGTCTATATGTTTTGAAATACAGTAAATCCATGTTATTTCAGAAATGCNCCAAAACCAGCACAGTGATACAATGGAGTGATAACTAATACTGTAAAACCATAAGATTGTTTTAACTATTATGTTGTTTAAAAAGTGTGCTGTTGGTTCCTTTTACAGTATTCTTCTTTCTGTCTAATTAGATCCATATAGATATCCCACGCATGAGTCCTGAAGTTTTAAGACTTCAGCCCAAAGTAACAGAGGTAAGAATATCTAAATATTTTTTTTTATTAGAAATCATTTTATTAATGAGTCTGATATCACAGTGTTGGTTATTATTAATTTGACAGCACTTTCTATTTTGACTTCAGAACTAGCTTTAAAAACTCCATTAAATGAAGATATGTAAGTAAGAACAACAGTGTAAATATGAACAGTAAAAAGAAAGGCATCTCGTTAATCTGCTGCATCTAATCTGTTAGTGTTTTCTTCAGTCTTGTGCCTTTGAGGTTTTTTCCTTTTTTGCTCTTTATATAGTTTGTTAATAATGTGGTTTTGAAGTAATCCAGAGCATAGTTCCCGTGGTTCTTTGTATTTGTCAGGATCATTCAAAGCCTGGAAGTTCTTATCATAGTCTTCCACTTTGGAAATTCTCTTTTTGTGAATCTGTAGCATGACTGGTTTTTGTTCTTTATTTGATTTTGCTTCTTCATAAGTTTTATATGCTAAGTACACTATTTAAAGTATTTTACTACCATAATAGATATACATCAATTAATCATAAATATGTTAATCAAATTGGTCAATATGTTGGGTAATTGAATCCCACAAGGACTTTCCTTTGTAAAGTATATAGGTCATAAATAGTGTAGATGGTGTGAATCATCCTCTTTCAATTATTTCTTTTAATCCTTCAACTTATTTTCCTTTTTAATGGTGCTAGTTAGACCTTCAAATGTACTTCCATGCAGTTTCTGTTAGTATCATTACAGAACATCTGCTGATAGCTCATTAGATTATATGAGAAGTTAAATGCAGAACTAGCTTTGTTTTTCCGCTCTTGCAATTCTTTGTTTAATGTAAATGCTCCCCCGCATGTGTTGGAGAAACTGGTTTGGAGAAATAGCCTATTACAGTTCTTTGAAAGAAAATGGTATAAGAATACTGCTTTCCATCTGCTTTCTGCACAGTGGTGTTTTACTTGGGCTTTTCTATGGATGAATCAAAGAGTAAAGTAAGGAAAATAAAGGGACAAGAACGGAAGCAGTATCAGCAAGAAATAAACTATTAAAGAAATGAATAAGATCAGTGTCAGTGTTGTAGCTAGAAATGATCCAGTAAATGAAACTGGAAGTGAATATTATTTAATGAAAAAGTGGATACAGAAAGACGACCACTCAAACACTTCTAAAAGGAAAGAAATACTTGAACTGTATCAGCAGTAGTCTCTTAAATTATTCTAAAGGTGTATTTGCATTCAACATAAAGTGGTGGCTTTTTTGGGGTGGGTTTTTTTGCTTCTTTGCATTGCATGATTAAACTGTTCTTAAGGTTTCAATGAAGATCATCTGTGTCTCAAATGAATATGACTGTGGTGTACAATGATTGTGTTTTTGTAGTTCTTAGTTTGGGCGAACATAGCTCAAAATGATGTTGTTCTTTTTTCCCCCTGTGTTTTCGTGAAGGAGAAATGAGAAGCTGTTTAACTTGTCTGGTGTAAGAATCTATGTATATTCTTGTTTTTAAAGGAAGATTGCAAAGTACAAAACATTTCTTCAAGAATGACTGCTGGATGGTGTATTTGTTTCTAAATTGGCTGAACAGTTGTAAAAAATGTTAAATAGAAATTTCAGGTCAACATCTGCTGCAGAAGGTATTGGATGTCCTTCCTTGTAATCAAATTATTTGGATGAGAAGTCAAGTAGCTTAATAAAAATGACATGAAGACAGACAGTCTTTGGTGAATATTTTGAAGCAAAGTGTTATTTAGTAAGATGATGAGATTGTCAGATAGAGATAGAAACCTGTAGGATCTTGGACTAGTTTTTCCTTTTATGCATGAGACAAGATATATTTATATGACTGCTCTTAAGGGGTCGTTAATACATTTCTTTAGACTAGATGCAAGCTTGGTAATAGTTTGTAGGAACACAGCTTTGTATTTACCATGGATATCTGCTTTTTCCATAGTACAGTTAGAAATGTTAGAGTAAACTTGTATTGATAATGAAAGACTATATGGTCAAGGTTTTCCAACATTTTTTGTTAAATATTTAGTGTGTTGGGGAAAACATCCTATAATAAGACATTGAAAAGAATTAGAGTTACAGGATAGTTACAAGCCCTTTTTGGTTGAATGATTAACTTAGAGCTAAAGAGTTTATTTGGGAACTTGGAGAGTATATTAATGTGAAAAAGATATTGGTATGGTATTTTTTACAAGCAGTCACAGTTGAAAGGAGATTTTTTTTAATAGCTGAATTATAATTGATCTGAAAATAGCCTGGTTTAATGAAAGTGCTGACAGTTAACTTCAGAACTAGTAGATGCTCTCAGAATATAACACTTCTTTTATTGCGTGGGAGTCATTAAAATAAAAAGGAAATACCGTGTCTAGGTAACTTCTTGCTAAGGAAAATCTGATATGTCAATAGAACTTGAGTAGCAAATATTATTCAGTAAAGTTTGAGTCTGGAATGCAGTTTCAGTTAATTTTGTGGGATCATTAAACACATGAAATTATTTAGGTCTTTTTCCCTTTTAATTGTCTTTTGGCAGATAACTACATTGCTCAGGTATCATACTCATTTGATATGATTTACTGAGATCTCATTTGCAAATATTTTTTTCATTTGTTAAACTTGTCCAAAGGTATATTTTTCTAAAGCTGCATTGCATATGTGCATCTTAAACAGTGCCTTAAAATAAAGATATTTTAAATCCACACTTAGAAACTGTGATTGCTCTTGCAAGTAACGTAGAATTACTCTTTAAATTAGTCTGTTGCATACAGCCCAGTATCCCTGCTTGCTGGTCATACTTACATTTCTTTAGTTTGAATGTTAGTAAATTGAGTCATGTAACAAGTGTAACTGAGCCACATAAAGTAGATGGACATACTTCTCATCAGTGTGATCAAGACGTTGTACATCTAGATTGCTGCTGCTTTCTTGTTCAAAAAAAAAAACCAAAAGACAAAACTCCAAACCAACAAAAAAACTCCCACACAAAAAGACACACCCCCCCAAAAAAGAAAGAAAATCCTTGTCCATATCTATCCCTTCTATTTTCCTTACTCCAATCCTGTTTTTCTTCCCTAGTGAGTAGTAAGGAAATGGATGGAAAAATGACAGAAAACTTGGAGTAAGATGTGACAGCTGATCAACACCAAAAAAAAAAAAAGTGTAAAAAGGTGTATTTTAATAATATTCTGTTAGTTGGGACTGAGTGGTCTTGTGGTACAGAAGAAGAATAAGAGTGTGAAAAGGGTGGATAGCAGCAGTCAGTGGGATAAGGGGAAATCTAGGAAGAATTTGAATTATAAAGAAGTGATAGTGCAAATTAAATCAGCTCTCTGACCCATCAGTATCCTGAACTTTACGGAGTTGCGGGATCTTCATGTGTTAGACGTTTTTAGAGCTCCACTGATCTCCTGACTAGATGTGTGGGTTACTGGGAGGGTAGGCTTGCCTATGTCTTTGCCTTTGCTCTCTGGCTTGGCTCTCTTGGATCAGACAAACTTTCTTGCTGTCATCTTATAAAGACTAGTGCAAATGATGCTGGAAGGGTTATAACATCCAATTCCTCCCTTGTTTCTTTGTCTCCCTTTGTGGGTTTTTGGAGCCCTACCCTAGCACAGCCTAACCCCTTATCTTCACAGGGGATCCCTTCCTACTCCCAGGGGCTCAATGCAGAAAGGGGCCTTGCGTTGTTCCCAGAGTTGACTCCCTTGTAGGGAGGGGGAAGATGTCGCTGGTCCCAGGTGAGCAATGGTCACTTCCCCTTTCTTAAGGTGAGATGGCAAGAGCTATAAAGAAGAGCAGGGAATCAGAGTATGAGTCAAAGACAGGTTTCAAAAGGCGGCATAGTGTGCAAGACTGTTATATGAATATTATGATTGGTTTCGTACATTTTTGATGCTGCAGAGATTTAGAATAATGATACTGCTACTCGGAAGAATGTTACTTAGAATGAGGTGAAGAGATTGTAGGTGACAGAGCTGAAAAAAATTGCTAGTCAAAAGACCAGAAACATAACAACTGTATAAACTTCACAATGTCTTCTGACTTCAATTTCCAAATGTTACCGTTCCAGGATTTATGTTTTTGGTAGTATCTGAGTCTGTTCCCAAAGGGCTTTTCATTAAAGTTAATAAAGCTGTTTTAATTTCTCATCTGAACTTGGAATTTGGTTTATGTAATAAAATGCTTTATTTTATCAAAAAGTGTTTTGACTCCGATGTGGGGAAATAATTCATTATTATATGTTCCTTGTAAAATGAGTTTAAAGTGTTTGTCTTTTGTGGGAGTTACGTAGATGTGGGGAGAGGGGAAGGTAATGTTGGAGCAAAGACATAAAGGACTGGGAATAAATAGTGGCCATCAAAGAGGAGGAGATAGTGTTTGAAGTCAAGTTTATTTTATAAAGACTAATGACTGTAAGTGTAGGTTTAATAAATTTGATTATTTGATGTGGAGTAGTCTGTAATTTATTATCAATTTCTGCTTTATCTTTAACTGAGTGTTGTTGAAATGGATAGTGCATGGCTGTGTATTTCCCATCTAAGCTTGCATTATATGGGAGAAGTAATTTCAAGGAAACAACACAATTTAAAAATAGTTTATAAATTTTTCCCTACTTATTTTTTTTTCCCTACTTGGAGAAACAAAAAGCAAATTCTCAAAAGCTTTCATGATTAAAGCTTTGGGGGTTTTGGGTTTTGGAGTTCCTCTGAGGTGACAAAACCCACAAGAAATTAAAAATCTGCATTTAAGCTAATGGATTCTTCTCTTTATGTATATGAATATAGTTCTTACTGTTACCATGAATGAAAGTTAAATTCAAAGGAGAATAATTGATTGGTAATGACATCTCATGAGATGTAGTGGTTCATAGTAGAAAAGTAATTCCAGTTTCTGTTGCTGGTTTGGAAATCAAGAAGGAAACCTTTTGGGAAAGTGACCTTTTTAATGAGTCCTATTTGAGCACAGTGATGAGTGCTGTATAGAAACTTAAATCAGTCTGCCTTTCAGGTAGTCAGTGCTCACTTTTTTCAATTCAGAACAGTAAATGAGACTTTATGAAAATGGGTAGGAAATTGAAAACACTATTTCAGTGTGTATTTGTTGAATTTCTGATTAGATACATTTGGGGATATTAAATCTGGTGTGCCAATCACTGAGTGATCCTTCCTGCTCAATAATATTAAAAAAAAAACCAAACCCAAACACAAACAAAAACCCCAACAGCCCCTCCCCTTGGTTTTCATACCTGGATTTTAAAAATGCTTTGAAATCCATAGGCATCTCAATTTGCAATGCAAACTATGTATATTATCAGGTTCTGAGGAAAAGAAAGGTTGGTGGTACATTTTTGGGGGTTATTTGACTTGAGACATGCCTTCATGAAAAGCACTATTTTTAGAGTTTTTACAGTGGGTATTTTGATAGCTATTACTTACCGAAGTACTGATTTTAATTTTTGTTTGTTTGTTTCTCACTGTGCATATTTGGTATCCTCTTTGCACCAGGAATTTTTTGTTTAGCCTAGTGCATAATGCTACTCTGTGTTCAGCAATTGCTATTTAAATATTTTTTTTTCTAGTCACCTCTGTCTGATATTTGTTTTCAAGATAGTTATTTGTATTTGCAGTATGTTAAACATGTCCTTTATTTGAAGTGAAACACAGAATGATAACATTGGTAATGCTGAAAAAACTAGTTACTGCAACTAGAAACGGCAACTGGCAAGAGCAGGAAGGATGGCTGTGAGCTAACTGACCTAGATAGATTTGCAGTTTTCCAATAATAGTAAAAATATGACATAACTGTAATTTCATAAAAGTATAATTTTGTACAATGTAAAAGCCACCTGTAAATGGCAGAACTTAAGGTCTTTATACAGTTTTTGATAGACAATAAAACCCCACTGGCTATTGCTTGATGCACAGAGGTTGGGGTTTTTTCAGTTTAATATGCAGTGCATATTAAAAAAACATGAGGTGACAGGACTAGCACCAAGAAGAATTTATAGCTAAAGGAATGAGTGTCTTGGCTAACAAAAACAAGAGGCTTTTATGGAGAATTTGCTAAATTAATACCTCCCTTTCTGCCTAATCTTTGCCCCAAAACTGAAATCATACTGAGCAAAACCTGAATCTTAAATGTAGCTGTAATCGATCAGGCACAAGCTGCGTTAAGGCTTGGTTTCAGTGCCTACCAAAGCTTTTCATACTCGTTGTTGACAGTCTCTCCTGTTCTGTGGATTTTCAGCATGTCAGGGAAATGTAAAACCTGGAGATTAAGGAGGGTTGATTCTCAAAAGAAGCCTGTGGGAGAAGGGTAGGTGATGTTTGGGACTTGTTTTCAAAGCAAAAAGTGCAAATGTGTTTTAGGTTCAGGTAGCTTATGCAGAAACCTGTGATGGGACACTCAAGCACCCAAATGTTGAGTCATATATGCCTAGACCTTTCCTTACTTGGAAATGACTGTAAGAGGGCTTTTAAACTAAAGAATGAGATTTTATTTAAACTGGAATTAGAATAGTGAACTTTCTAATCTAGCAAAAACTTGAAGTGCAATCAACTAGAAATAATACAGGCTTCATAAACTAAAGTTCCTCTCCCTGTTGCATCCTTTCAGGGCAGGTCTTTTACATGCTTTCTTGAAGCCTGAGCATTCATTGACTTCTGGGGTTGCAGCAAACTATGCGATCTCCTTGGGGTCCTTACAAAGTCTCTCCTTTCTTATTAGTATTGAGGCCTACTCATAAGAGCAACTTAGTCCTTTGGTTTGAGCTTTTGTGTCTCTGCTCCATTTACCTGCCTCTGCATTCTGGTTTCTCAGGCAGTTCTTTCCAGGAAAGAGCAAATGTTCTTTTGCTTCAGACGACCATATCTGATTGAGTACCTCAATCAGATATTTTGAGGTAGTTAGGGTGAAGCACATAGCAGCTTTCACTGTGCTGCTTATTTGCAGCATTTTAAAGACATGTAGCATGTTTAGAAGCAAATAATTGAGAGGAAATGCAGCTTGTCACAGACCTAAATTGTGTCAGAGATAAGTTCTGTGATTTCCCTGCTCCATACTCTTCTCATGCTGTCCTTCCCATGATTGTCCTGGTTTCAGCTTAATTCAGAGTTAATTTTCTTCCTAGTAGCTGCTATAGTGCTGTGTTTTGGATTTAGGATGAGAACAATGTTGATAACACGCTGATGTTTTAGTTGTTGCTCAGTAGTGTTTAGTCTAGTCAAGGACTCTTCAGCTTCCCATGCTCTGCCAGGTGCACAAGGAGCTGGGAGGGGGCACAGCCAGGACAGCTGACCCAGGCTGGCCACAGGGCTATTCCATACCATATGGTGTCAGGCTCAGTATAGAAACTGGGGGGAGTTGGCCGGGAGGCAGCGATCGCTGCTTGGGGCCGGGCTGGGCATCGGTCAGCGGGTGGTGAGCAATTGCATTGTGCATCACTTGTTTTGTATATTCTTTTATCATTATTATTATTTTTATTCTCTTTTTCTTCTGTCCCATTAAACTGTCTTTATCCCAACCCACAGGTTTTAGTGTTTGGTTTTTTTTCCCAGTTCTCTCCCCCATCCCGCTGGGGCGGGGGGAGGATGAGGGAGCGGCTGTGTGGTGCTTAGTTGCCCATTGGGGTTAAACCACAATAATGATCACATATGTTGTGGCCTTATGAGCCTTTGCAGATTCAACGCAAGATACAGTTTACAGAGTTGACGGGATGAGGTTATGTGATACAGCAGGCAGTTGCCTTATTTCTACATTTCCTAATTATTTTCAGATTTTTTATTAACTGATGTACATGCTTCTGAAGTCTAAAACCCCACACAGCAGTATTAGGCAAGCTTAACTATTACAGAATCTCTTGTTATGGAAGTTTTATTAAAAAATCTAAGCTATATGAAATACTTCTTTCTGTCATTTAGGAATAAATAAAATACTATATTGATAAAATACTTCTTTCAAAGAGGTGAAAAATCATGGGAAAATGATTTAATATTTCTGTCTCTTGAGGAAAGAGGAATTTTATATTATTGGAAAAGCTCCAGTGAATAAGTGCTACTTTGTTGTAACTACTGTAACTGAATTATGTACTAGATTTGTTTTAACATTTGTTAATACCCTGAAAATGCTTTCTTTTGAAGAACTGAGAAGCTTACTTAGCACTGGAAGTTAATTATGAGTACCAGTGTTTATTTATGATTTTGTATGCATATTTTTATACTAGTAACTCTATGATATTAAATTTGTCCTTATATAATTGTCAAGTGTCTTGTTTAAAATGTGCTTCTCACTTGATAAATTATCTGATAGTTTCTTTAACTCTTTTTCAGATCTTTGAAAGAATTTTGTTTATCTGGGCAATACGTCATCCAGCCAGTGGATATGTTCAGGGCATAAATGATCTTGTTACTCCCTTTTTTGTAGTCTTCGTTTGTGAATATATAGGTAAGATTTGTGTTAATACTGAATTATGAATTGGTACTGGTTTTGGAGCAGCATCTTCATTTTCATCTGAATAATGATTTGGATTAGCTAATCGAAGCATAATTTGATGCATGAATTTTGTAATAATTTTTGTAATTATAAATCTGTATAGTTCTATTTAAATATGTACTGAAAAGCAATCAGACTTTAAGTAGTCAGTGGAGTTGCAGAATCTTTCAGGTTTTTATTGCAAATAACCTCCCCCCCTGCCCCCGCCAAAACCCAACCAACGAAAACCCTCTGTAGAAGTTGTAGATGGTGTTCTCGTTTTTCTGAAAGCAGGGGAAAGAAGCACAATCTAGCATTTGCTTTCATCTTGATTTACAGTTAAGAACTGTTCACCACTCCTGATGCTTTTTTTTCTTCATAAGTGGTTTTATTATGCCTTTATATTTTATTTTACCCACCCCCAATTCATGTTTTTTTCGTGAAAACTTTAAATTGTACATGTGAAATGAACAGGTGTTTAAAAAAAACCCAAACCAACCACCATCACCAAAAAAACCCCAAAAAACAACCCTACACCAACAAGAACCACCCCCTCATGAAACAAGGAAATCTTTAAATGAGTGGTGGGGAAATTAGAGGGAACCTATTAAACTGGATCTGTTGCTGAAAGAATGGCAACCTGCAATTAGGGTCTGAAAATTAAGATGGCAGTAATCAAATTTCTCTGGTTAAGAGCTCTGCTTTGTGGGGCTAACAACACTACTGACAGTAGTAGTGTAAACAGCTGTATTTCTGTTGTGTTTGTGGCCTTATATGTGAACATACATTTTGGGAACTTTTTTCTTTGGCAAACTCTGAAATTGGTTAAATGCTCGTCTCTTACTAGAATATAATTTGTATCTTTAAATTTATATATTATTATTTAAGTCTTATAAATATTAAGAGTATGGCTTATCTTTAACAATAATTCAGTAGTAATTTGGATATAACTATAGATGTAAAAGGCAAGGCTAAGCAGTGAAAATGACAATGTTAGTCTGGCTTGAATTAAAACTGTTTTCCTTGTATTCCTATTTGTCATGCATGCATACAGTGAAAATACATGATGTTTATATGCAAACTTGAGCAACATGTTAGCTGGCTGCTTCAGTTGGGCTGCATATAGTGGATTCCTCCTACCTTCTCTATGCAAGATACCCCTTGGTGTCTTAATCCAGATTGATTAGATTTAATGAAGGACGGATTATCCTTGAGTGGATGATAGACTATCCATTTACTCATTTGCATGGCAACGCCTCTGTTGCTTTGTTCGGTTCTTGTTTCATAGGGGGACATTTCATTGCTAAGCAACTAATGAGAACTACTGCTGCTTTCTCCCTAATCATCTCTTAAGTAGGGTAGAGGCCTACTCCTGAGAGTACTTGCAGTTTCTGCCTTTTACTCCCTCATTTGACAGATAATGAAAATGTTCTTAATGAACCTAGAACAGTAGGGTCTCTAGTAGACTTTGGGGTTGTTAATTGAAATAAGAAGTTCAAATGAGACGTGATTAGAGAATTGATATTCCATGTTAAATAGACCATTTAATTAATATGGTAAATAAGTTTGTCTTTACCACCAACTTACATTTGGACACCCTGGTGATTGTTAATGTATTTACCAGTTTGTCAGTATTTTCATATCAGAGAGCATAGTTATTCCAGTAAGTGTCCAGTGAAGAAAGGCAAAACTCGGTTTTATAAAAACTGACAAAACTTAGTTTTTACTAATAACTGTAAAAGATATTTTGCCACTGAAAATGTATGAAACTCAGAAGACTGTGTTCTAAAAGCTCGTTTAAAAGCTAGTATCTATATCGTAAGAAAAATACCAAAATGAAGGTAATTTCTTCAATATCGTAGTGGCTAAGTGCTAACAGCACTTATTTCCCCCAGTGACGTATAAAAACTTTCTAAGTTTTGTCTTTAAATAGCTTTTTGATTTGAGTCTTTCTGATATTGAAATTACACTGAGTGGTGCATTCAAGTTAGAGTGAGTAAGAGTGTGCATTTTACTTAAATTTACTGTTCCATTTCAAGTTTACGAAGTACTAGAAAAATCCTGAGATTTGAAATTAAATTACAGAAGGATTAAAAAATCAGACCATGAATTGCGCTTAAGTAATTTAGGTAGAAATAAATGCAGACTTGCAGAAGTTTCCTAGCAAAAATGTTTAAGCTATTAGTGTATTCAATATTTACTCTAGTAATACTCTCTTTACCTTAGATTTTTACTCTAGATCTTATTTCTCGCTCTGATTTTAAGTGAATATTGATTTGTACCTTAAATTGCTTTAGTTATTGCTTTCTTTTAACTATTGATTTTTGTATTTTTTCTCAATTTACCTGAAACATTTGTGTTGCAGTTCTGAGTCACTTGGGTCCTGATTCATGCCTTCGAAAGTGATAATGCCTTTTATTTTAGGTTCTTTCTATAATTAAAAAAAAAGAGGTCCTTAAGGATTATTAAAAAGTAATAATAAATTGTTATTATTAACAATGCCATTAGGAATAAATCTGTGCTGATTAGATCATCCTGATAACGTTTACACACAGTTGCTGTTTTGTCAAATATTTTGTTGGGAGGAAAGCCATATTTATGTTAGCTTTATGACAACTGAAAGAGCCCTTAATCCTTAATCTTGCAAAGCAAGTGTATGACACATTTATTCTAGTGATGGGAGTCTTTCTGCTCTGCTAAAGACATCCAAAAAGCATTTGGAAAAGTGTTGTTACAGAACTTTTGAAGATACAGACGACATGTATGGAAGTGATAATTTACTTATCAGGGTTAAACCACAACACCTAGTAACATTTTTTTCATTTAAATCTGAATGCAAAAAAGTAGGTTTGTGGGTCTTTTTATAAGGACCAAAGTCATAGATGTGTTTTGATGGTTTAGTATGGATTGAGGCACCTAATTTTAGCACATAGGTTCACACATTTAGAATAAATTGAGTGACTAAATTTAGGAATTGAGTATGTTAAACGTTGAGAGCATTATTTCAGTTTTTCCAGCAGTGTAAGTATGATGAAAGTGTAATTTGGTGATGTCTCATTAGTTCCCCACTCTGCAATAGAAGCAGAATACGGTAACATTTTCAGCAGGAAAAAACTTGTTTGTTAAACCAAGCCAGGAGAGGGCACAACCACTATTAAAAACTACGGAGGGGGTAGATACTGGCCCCTGCTGGAACTGAGTAGATTCAGATTAGGATTTCTGGTCTAAATTAGGAGGAGGAGGAGTTTAAACCTTAGGTTTCTTATACCTGGTGATTGTGTATGTCAATCTCAACTTCACTCCCCACCCCCTATGAAAAATGCTAGAGATCTGTAAGCTTATTGTGCCATAATATAACAGCTTCTTTGGAATTACAAACACTAGTGGTATGGGAAAACTATTTCATGCTGATGTCTAACCTCCTACATGACATAGCACTGTTATAACATGTGTTGTTAGAATAAATGCTAGTTACTATCAGGGCAGTTTTCCTGAAAGCTCTGTGGCATTGTAGCATATTAGTTTGTGCCGAAATTAATCTCATCCATGTAGGTGAAATTCCAGAGGTATCTTTGTTAATGAGATAAGATATACCACATGACTGCTTGCTGTTTGGCTTGATGTGGACAAGGACATTTTACACTGGATTGCAAGTCCTATTTCAAGCTGGCAAACGTTGCTCTCCTTATGAACCTTCCTGTTGCTCTGAGTTCCTGTTGATCTACATTTTTTCCCAAATATTAAGTTACGCTGCACAGTTGCTTGTGTTTTCTTGCTCATGGTGTCAGCTACATGTCACTGCATCTGATGTTTCAGTACTACATCTGCATTTCAGTATTTCACTGGGCCTTGTGTATGTATCTAGAACTACAGAGAGGACCTGGATTTATTCATCATTCAGAGAGATGAAAGCTCAAGAGAAGCACCATCGTAATGAGGATGCATGTCAGGCCATTGCTAAGTGGGATGGCTGTGTTAGATCACTTTGAGAGCCCTAGCAGTGTTGGATCAAGAAGAAATTAGGACTTAGCAGGAAGTCAAGGGCAGAAAATGAACACTATTGTAGCACCTCATCATTTTATGTCGGATAAAGAATGTCAAGAAAAATGAGGCTGCTGAAGACAGGAATGGCGATTGAGATATTGCCTGCAATCTTCTTGCAGTAGAGGAGCTTGAGACAATTTGAGGATGCTTACAAGAACTCATGAACTGAAAACTTTGGAAAGAGGGGTCTTACCCTTGTAAGTATTTTTCTTGTGTTCTTAAATCCTTGTGTAGAAGGCATTAAATGCAACTTCTGTTACCCAGTGTTTTTTAAATTGATACTGCCATGACTTTATGGAATAATTGTTCCAGGCTCAAATCCTAGTGGTATTGAGATGTGGTTTAGTCCCAGAGCAGTGTTAAAGTGAGAATTTAGAGGTTCTTTGGTCCTGGAAAAGCCAGTCTGCCTATAGCTCCCTTGCTTACCTTTCCATTCCCTTTCATGTGTCACAGGAAGTTTTCCTGTCCTTAAAATGAGGTTTCTTACTGGTTATTGCCTTCTACCCTTCCTTTGCAGCATAACTGCTGCAAATAATTAAATTTAAAACTTTTTTTTTTGCTTTTTTCCATAGTTTGTTGAATGTTGTATCTAAAATTCTTATTTTTGTAGTGTAATTGAAGTAAGATTTCAGAGCATTGTGTCATGGCTGTGTCTGAGGTAATTCCTCAGTGTTTGTTTATAAAATGTGAAAAAGTTGCCAATTTAGCAGAGAATTTATTCAGGAAAGAAAGTTGTAATTTTTATGCAATAAGTAAATCTGTTTAGAATGTACATAAAACTGAATTTCTGAACGATGAGGCAGTAAGTCAGAGAGCAAAGAGTTTTAACCCACTGACTCCAGAGAGCTGCTAGAAGATTTTTCCAGTACTTAAAAGGTTAGAAGGTAAAATTTTGTTTAGCATGCATTATTTCCTTTACAAGACTAAGCAGAAATCTTGATGTAAAGTAATCGGAGATAATTAATCCTGCTATCTAAATACCTAGACCTTTCTTATTCAGTTCTATCAGTTCACTAGTCCATGGAGAATTATGAATAGGGCTCATGCATTGGGGTTTTGAGGAGATAAAGTGGAAAAGATGTAATATATTTGTAGTTATTCTACTTAGAAGACACTAAGTGAAACTGAGGGAATGGATAAAATGGAAGTTGAACAAGAAGCTATAACTGAATTAAACGGATGCTTCTTTCCCTCCCAGGCCCTTCATGTGTTTGGAGACTGATAGAAACATCCTTGCTGTCTTCTGGTTTGCCAGGGAAGAAATTAGGAAAACCTTCCAGCACAGAGTGTTCAAGAATGTGAGGGATTTATTCAGTCTGAGATGAAAAAAAATTATTTCCAATTCTTATATGCTCTTGAGCTTTTCTGATAATTTTGGCAGTACACTTTGTAACAAACTTCTACTGTTTTAATGCTTTTCTTTGTTCAAATAAATACATGGTTTTGAACAATTATGTAGTAAAAAGTTTTTATTTACACATTTGTTTGAAATGGTTTATGAAACATACAAATTAAACCTGCATAAAAGCACTGAAGTGAAGCATAACTGACACTAACATTCTTGTAAGTTGTAAAAGTATTAAGAAAATATTTCCTCATTTTTTAAAACCATTGTAAAACTGATGTGAAAAACTATTCAAAATAATTTAAATCACTCTTCTGTCATATGAAAATTCAGTGCCACAGGTTCCATTTGATCACGTTAAACTTTCTCTCCTTAATGCCAACCACCAATAATGTAGTTTTCACATACAAAGGTATATTTCAGTGCTCCTGCTTAATAATTTCCATTATGTTTTATAGTAGTACTCATGACAATCAGTGAAGTTGACTAAAATTCTCATAAACATGAACAGTATTCTGTGAACTGTTCTTTGATAACTGAATGGAATGTTATCTGTGTGATTTGGGTGGGCAAGGAAGGAAGAAAGCTTACACATAACTCTTTCTAATTAAAGGCTTGAAAAAACTGAAAACCCAATTCTATCTTCTGCATAAGTCCGGAAAACATCATACACATGCCTCTGTAAAAGATCTGCAACAGAGACAAGCTCCTCAGTGGCCTGGAAATGTTTGACTTACCTGTTAATTCTCTTTGAAGCGCTCTTTGCTTTCACATATTATGAAACACTTACTGTGTGCATACATATATACATAACTGTAACATGATGCAGAAATTGTTCGGCATTATCTCAGCTTGCTGTGAGATAACCACCATTCAGTTTTTGAATTTCTAGCAGTATGTTCCTCCACTCTCATCCTGTTGATGTGCCAATCTGTTCTCCAGTGAAAGTATTGTGAAAGTGGTGCAGAATAGCTGAGGAGAGGAGGACTGTGATGAGTAAGATAAACAGAATTTGATTTTGTTTTACACATTGATGATTCCTGCTTTGGGCCATGGGAAGAGCGAAGAAGGTCCACAAGTAAGCAGAGATCTGCGTTGTGCCTGCCCACAGTGCTGAGCACTTGCTACTTCCATGCCAATCTTCTGTGCTGGGTGGCAGCATGGATTTTGACTGCAGTTGGAAAGCAGCTAGAAATGATAGATGCTGAAAGAGAGTCCTAACAGGGTGCTTCCTAACTCATTATTAAATAGACTTTGTGGAGCTGAACTGTATTTTATCCTGTTTGTTTCTTGTGATTTGGCTTGTTGTACTTTATTTAGGAACTTCCTGAAACCCCTTTATTGGTCTCATTTCCTCCTTATATCTTCTGTTTTATACCACCTTTCAGAGTCCTCAGTTGGAATTCAACATTCTTTTCATGTGGAAAGTACTAATTGCCCTACTTTTAAGTCACTACAATTTTTAGACTCTGATGTTTATAGTCTTTTTATAATTGATCTTTGTGAAGAAGCGGTGTTTTCTGAGAATTGGTAATCACTTTAAATACATGCATATCCTTCTGTAGATCAGAAGGTTGGGGTTTTTTAATTTGTTTAAATATTTTTTCAGCTGTTGTAATGAAAAACCCCTGAAGTGTATGTTTCACTTAAGAAAAATGAACCATTCACAATGTCTGAGCAATTTTCTTTATTAATATATAATATATTTTTTAAGGCCTAATTGGCTGAAGAAATCTCACTATTTTACATCCTTCTGTTCACTTCAAT
>VZTL01067344.1:0-11741 GCA_013400535.1 Scopus umbretta | reverse complement strand
TATACCCTTTTTTTTTTCTCTTCATGTACGCAAAAGAAATGCACAACTCAGAATAAATTGTAACGTATAGTGCACTCATAATAACAGACACCTAGATTGCTCTCAGTCAAGCGGTAGTCAGCTACTTCTCAGCAATACTCAGGTTCCCTTCTTTGGGTATCTGCCTCTTGCTCTGGGGCTGATTTCAATAATTAGGGGAGTAAACAGTGTTATGAACCCTAAATACTGAAGCAGAATCTTCAGGACATTAACATTTATGAAATAATTATGAATTTTATTCAGGTTATATTTAGTTATCAGCTTCTGAATATATCAACACAGTGCAAATGGCACTTTTATTCATCATGATGTTCTCCTGTTTTAGAGATATGGAAACTGGAACATTGCAAGGGGAGCTGGCTTGCTTGGTGCTCCCATTCAGCCCAGCAGCAGATGTTCTAGGACTTGCACTCCCTGGGTCCAGACTTAAGCTCATTTTTCAGGGTCATTGGTTTTGTTGCTTTTTCCATTGTCATTAAAAGGAAACATGTTCCCCTTACGTAGTCTGGGACTGGCTTTGTGAAGAGGAAACAGCTTGCTTTGTATATTATTGTGTCTTTACCTTGTACAGAAGAATAAATAGATGCAGTTCAGTAATACCTGAGCAAGTGTACAACCTGAACCCCTGGTCCTTAAATCTGTCTGTTTTCTTTGAGGAGCAGTGAGAGGAGCCTGTTCATCGTATTCATTCCCTCTCCTTCTGTCTCACTGCTGTAGTAGACTTAAATTAGTTCTATTTGACATTTCATGCTGCTCAAAAGTAAAAAGCTTGTGTTTTTGTCATACGAGAGAAGTGATTTTTATTGTTCCTTTCTAACATACTTGAGAAATGTGCTGTAATAATGAGCATAAAAATATGTTCTTTGCATTGAGTCAAGAAAAAAAAATCACAGATTTGCATAGCAATATTCAACATAGGCATTTACCTTTTATGCTTTTGCTCATCTTCTGCTAGTCTGACTGGAGTATGAATCCATGACAAAGGATGTGTTGCTGCAATACATTACTTAGATGTACTTCACAGGCATTTAGTATCCCTTTCTAATAGTAAATTAGGACTTCTGAATTTACATACTGATAAATTACATGAAATTGTTATGGTAAATAAATTGTTACTGTAAAATGGTGACATGTTCTGTTCTCTGTGGTGATATTTCTTCCCAGAGTGATACAAGACTACTAGGATTACTTGGGACCCCTGGACCTAAAGGCCAGAAGGGAGACATTGTAAGCATTTTGGATGAATTTGGAGAAATTTCAAAGTGCCTATCTAACCTGCCTCTTCCACCCTTAACACAGTACATTTTACTTGATGTATCACAATGGTCTTTGAAGGAATCGATTTTAAATGTGACTGGCTCTTTGATCAGTGTAGTCCGATACCCAACACATTGTGCTATCCTGCAGGTGCAGCATGTGAGCCTTTCTCCTCTAATATATGATAAACAGAAAGGGAGAATGCAGGAAGAATTGTGTGCGGTTTCTATTACACTGTCTGAGGAGAAGTCAAATGAGCTGGCCTGCCAGTTAGGGGAAAAAGACTCTAAAAAAGTTAAAATTCAGAAAATATTTTTCATAGTAAATCATGAATATTTAAAGTAGTTTCTCTGTAATGATGGAACTTGCTATGCCAAAAATACTTATAGTCAGCCTCTAAAAATTAAGTGGCAGTCAAGTTCTGAATATCCACACCATATGACAGTATATTGTTTATAGGCATCTGTCCTGTTTAAACAGTAGAATGAATTTTTAACAATTGAATGCCTTTTAAACCTGAAAGAAAAGAGACAAGTGCTCTGCATTTGTCACAGGATTGACACAATTTTTTATTGAGAAGCCTGCAGATCTGCTATAGAAAACAGTCATTTAAATTAATTTGCAGATGTTTAAATCTCATATTTCCATTGCAATAAACATTTATTTGCATTTGTTAGAATATAAAAGGTTTTAAATATAATTTATTTTGTTAAAAGGGTCAAAAAGGAGAATTGGGAATAACTGGTGCAAAAGGAGAAAAGGTAAATTAATTCCTTAGTTCTGTGCTTATGTGTGATGCTAGAAGGTGGCTGTACTGATTATGAATCAAATATTGCAAACTATACTTAGGATCAAGAAAAACAATTTGGGCATAGGAAAAGCTCTCAGTCTGTGAATATCCTTAGTAATTTACTTAAGTCCCTTCTTGAGAGAGTATTTATGTGTGCAGGTAAGTTTCCCTATACCAACAGCTCACAAAGTCCTTAGCTTTTAAACACATTCAGACTTTTTTACCAGTTTAAAATTATGTTTATATAAGTTTGACCAGTGATGCCTCATGAATTAGACACCATTCATAATTTTCCAAATTACAAATGTATCTTCAAAATCTATATGAAAAAACAGGAGTCATTAAATTATTACAATTTATAAACATACTAATTTAATATCTTTTAGTTTAAGCTTAAATTTTCCAGAAAGATTTGGGGGGGCAGGGATGTTACAGGGTAATAGGTGTGGATTGTGTTTTTCTAGGAACATGTAATGTACCCAGTTCTTCATCCACTGAATAAAAAGCATTTTGCTATTCAGCTGTTAGGCTTCCAGTTGGTTTCTTTGGTCATATCCTTCTGTATAAACAGTTTTCATGCAGGCAGAAACTTTTTTTACTCAGTTGATACGACAGATTCATGATTTTGTGTATTATAAAGCGCTTGTGTTTGAGAATTTGTCAGATTTGTTATTCCTAGTCACTCTTTTTAGTTCATGTTCCTGACCCTCCCTTGTACTCCTGCTTGAAAGGATCATGCATGTCATGATCTTGTCATTAAATCAACATCATCCCTCAAGTAAACTTTTGTAGTCCATATACTTATATTTTATATAGGTTTAAAAAAAACCCAACACTTTTCAAGGACTCTTCACCAAAACAAGACATATGTACTTTTTACCATTTGAAATAAATCTGTGTTAAACTCTTCCCTATGTTTCCGTAGGGAGAGCCTTCTGAAAAAGGAGACAAGGGAGATCCAGTAAGTATAGCTATGTTTTGAACTGATGATGTGAATAATTTACATTTGATATGATTTTCATACTGTATTCATGTTGTAATTCTTCTCTTTGTACACTTTCATTAGATTCAGTGATTATGTAGGACAGCATCAAGTTCACACAAGTTAAAAATAAAAAACAGAGGTGCCCTGTTCTTCAGCATTTCTGTAGTTGGTACAGTCCATGAACTGCATTTAAAGTACATGCTTTTTTTTTACCCTGAAAGTGCTTTCTTTCTTTCAGTTATTTCACAAAATTGTATGTGGGCTGAACTGTGTTATTTTAACTGTTTTACCAGTGTCCAGTGTGGCATTTAACATCAGGCAGTTTTCTCATAGCCATTTTATGTGTGCATAATTCTTTTGTTATTTTAGGGGATATTTTCAGAACACTCATTCTGTAAGAGTCTGTTTACACGTGTTGCTTATTTTTAATTGACTATTGTCCTCTCTTAGGACATTGGCCAAAAGCTGGTTATGTTGTTTAATACATAACTGAGAATTGCTCAAATACTTGCCATTGACATGTTATAATAACCAAAATAAGGCATACGATAATAATGAGTGGTTTTGGAGATGAATACTGTGTCACCAGTAGAGATTTAGTGGTGAAGAATAGGCTTAGACTGAAGAAGCTCTTAAGCAAATGTGGTGTTTTCAAACATTTTTTCTTTAAAACCACTAGGAAAACCTGCAAACAGAATTAGTTTGAAAGAGGAATGCCTTTCAGAGTTTGCATAAGACATCAGAAATTCTTTAATGCTTTCTCGACATTTGTTAAGTTTGCAAACTGTACCATAATATTTTAAGGTAGCAAATTAAACTCTTAGTTGATCTTAGTTAAAGTTTTAACATCTTATGGTTGTACCTCCTATTTTCAGGGAGAAACTGGAATGGAGGGATCAAAAGGAAACAAGGTATTTTTTGACTTGTACACACTATATGTGTCGCTAGTGTACTTAACTGATGATGGGATATGTAACAGTAAATTGGGATTTTTTTGGTTTTTTTTCTCAAACAATATCATTAGGGTGAAATAGGAGACCCTGGACCACCTGGTCTTATTGGAAATCCAGGATCAAAGGTAGGTGAAAGGTATTTCTGTGGTACTAACAGCTATTACATTCTATGTTGTTATATAAGAGGACTCTGAATGCTGTCAACTCTTTCGCTAGTATTAAAGGGCAGAGAATGCAACTAGTTTTTATCAAAAGTTTGTGTGTGGTCATGGCTATTTTACTTTTAGTTCATAAAATTCTTGTTGATCTCAGCATCACTCAGCAAGGAATATTTATTCAAAGCTCAGATGATACTTGATCACTTAAGAATATGAGCACTATTTTGCAATTACAAATCCACTGGTATCTGGTGTGGTCTCTTTGTCCATCAGTGAAGCAAGGAATAACCACTGCCAGTACATTTGTGGTTCCTGTGTTTAATTCTGTGAGACTGCAGGTAATATCAAAGTAGTCATTGTCTTGCTTTGAAGAAAGTAGCTGAAGCACAAATGTTCCTGAGAATCTCTCGTGATGCCTTGAATTGTATCAAATAAAGGTAGAATTGGAAACTGTGAAAATGTAATCTCCACCCAACACTATTCATGTTGGATATGATAGTACCCAAGTTCCTTAGATCATCAAAAGGATTCCCAGGGTGAATAGATGCAGCTGTAGGGTCCACAAAATTGTGGTCTTAAAAATGATTCTCCACTCTAACTCCCTAGACTGGTCATTGGAGATTAATGTCCTTCCTTGATAGGAGCTACTGAAATAACTGTTGTTACTGCAGTGGAAATCTAGGTCACCTTTACATTGTAGACCTCCCAGAAGAGGCTCATAGAGATCCAAAGGAACATTAGGGTTTGCACCAAATCATCTTTTTATCTCTACATTTCAATGCCCTTTTCTTTTAGTGCTCTGGAGTCCTTCTGATGAGATCTGCTCCAAAAAGAGAAGGCACACCTATCATGTAGTTAAAAAATCACTTCTAGATCTGTCCCTTGAGAGATAAAATCTTGATTTACTCCTTTTGTTTTGTCTTTGCCTTTAGGTAGTCCTTTGTATTTTCTTGTATTTGCTTTGTATACTTACTTTGGATTTTGTACCTATCAGTCCCAAAGATTTATTGTACTAAACGTTAGATTAAGGGAGAATGAGCAAACTCTGTATTTCTTACTCCATGTAGAAGATAATTTTTAATACCAGATGTTTTAATCTATTTATATATGAGAACGCTTTCACTGAATTACAACAGGTGTATTGACTTTTACCTCAAGCGTGCATCATGTCATTTCACAGGGGCTGCAAGGACCTCCGGGACCTGTCGGACCCAGGGGATTGCCAGGAGAAGTTGTATGTATTGTGCAGTTTCACCAAGCTATAGAAGTGTGGCGTGTGAACAGTTAGCCAGTGAAGCAGTACCACAGTAGTTATCATAGGTGCACCTTTTGTGGGTGGTACTGT
Source organism: Scopus umbretta (assembly GCA_013400535.1). Taxonomy (NCBI): domain Eukaryota; kingdom Metazoa; phylum Chordata; class Aves; order Pelecaniformes; family Scopidae; genus Scopus; species Scopus umbretta. The sequence goes on along the minus strand of VZTL01067344.1, from coordinate 6,214 downwards.
AACAATCAGGTGTCAAAGCACAGTAGTATGGAATGCATCAGAACAAAGTTCTGCCATTTTTTTATGTTCTTTTTCTCCTTGTGTTACCATCTGAACAATTAAGAATGATAATAATAATTTGTCTGATTCACAGATAATTAGGTCTACAAAAATCACTCTTATCTCATGGGAGTAGGTGAAAATTTAAAAAAATCTCTAGCAGAGTTTTAATAATGTTACATCATGAGCTGGAAAGGACAGTGTGTGTGGAGCAAATGAGAAGAAACAGGGAAAGTAAGAGTACCCCAAGGATTTAAACATATGGCCTTCCTTATTTCCATCTATGAGTTTGTATTACTCTGTATTGTTTTACTTCCTGTAAAAGGGGTAAAGATTAATAAAGTGAACAGAATAAACAATTACATTTATTATCTCAGAATTTAGGTCAGACTTATGAGTAAAACTCATATTCAGAGCAAGACATAATTCCATTAAAGCTAGGGACAATATTAAAATCTTTAATAAGAGTAGAAGTATCAGTTGGAAAGAATTTAATAGAAAACTCCCTTTTAAATTACTGTTCAATAGATTAAATTACTAAAATACTTCTGCAGAAAGTGGAATGAGAGATTGTTCTTATGATTGTCCGTTGATATTCCAATTTAATTGTGTAGAAGCTTACTGACAGTCACAAAGTACCTAAAACCATTATATGGTTGCCATAGGTGAAAAATAGCTTAATTTGTGAACACTGACAGGTGGCAGATAATATGTGTGTGTCCATGAGAGCATGTCAAAACCTGAACTGTTGAACTCTCAAGCAGAAGCCTACTACTTGTTAGATGCAACAGAAGGGGCTCTTTTTAAATTTTGATAGCACCTGGTCTAGACAAAACTGGCACATCCTGGGGTCTCGAGTTAATAAAGAGGCATGAGACAGACTTACCAATTTGGAGGCGCATCACCTGTTGTGCTTCTGCACGTAGACTAGATGGCAAGAACTGAGGGGTGAGGGTAGCCAGAAGAAGTGGTGTCAAAATAAAAGGGTTCCTGAAAGGAAAGAGGTGTTTTTTCAAGAAAGAAGGGTAAGATCTTGGCTGGAGGAAAGGTCCTGGAAGTGGGGGAAGGTCATGGAGATCAGGGAGATGCATAGAAACAATTGCCGGGGACCTTAGTCACTAACACCTGAAACTGGTAACTGTGAGCAGCTGAACAATGCAAACCAAGACAACTTGCTGCCCAACCATCCCAGATGAGCAACAGTCTCCCTGCTGGAAAGGGAAATCAGGACCCAATGAACATAACACTACCAGGAGAACAAGTGAGAGTGTGAGACAGTCTCAGGAAGGGTAAAAGTTCTCATCTCAGTGGTTCTTAAATAAACCACAATATCCAGATCCACTACAGGCTGTCAGATGGTGTCAGGAGCAGGATACAGATGGTTTATTGAACCTTGAGATCATGGCCTGTTGAGGGAGGCCCTCCAGGAGGAGTGGGGGGCACAGGACACCTCACCAGAGATGCAGTGTGCGTGAAACCTTTATGCCTGCGGGTGCAGAACTTTGGTTGGGATTGTCAAGGCAGTGCGGGGTCTCAGCAGAGTTTTAATGTGCCTGTAGTTATTATGCTTTTAGGTGCCCCACATTCAGGTCTGCCAACTGGTTGGGGTTTTTCAAGGTGATGGGGGCATCCTTTATGGGGGTTTTAGCGTACCTGTAACCATTATGCTGCTGGGCAACAGACTGATGGGTCTGCTGGCCAGTTGGGATCCCTCAAACTGGTTGGGCCCCCCAACCCTGCGGTCCAGCACGTGTGGTAACCCTTGTGCCTCCAGGCAGGAAGAGCACAAGTGAAACTTCAATCCAGTCTGAATACTCTAGGAAACATCTTAAACTATTAGGCACCATTATACTAAGCTTGAAAGTTCCCTGGGCATTTGCCTTGACACCCTAATATAGCAGAAGGCCTATTCTGAGGAGATAGCTCCCTTCCAAGTTATGGCACTATCCCTTTTTAGGTGTGCAGGCAGCTATGTTCTGCCTAATCCCCCCTGTAAACTGAAATGAGGTTTTGGTCCACAACAGTGGTGTTGTCACATAACCTAACAAGTGGCACCTACCCCCTCTCCCTCATTCTCCTCTCTCCCTTCCTCCACAAACCATAAATTGGTTTCTAAGTACCATTTTGGAGGTTTGAGTGATTAGATCCAAGACGTGGACCAAGAAAAGAAGACAATGGAGAACTTGGCTTTAGCCTAGCAGTTAAGCCATTCACCCCAAAATAACTGGGATTTTGATCTTTGCTCTGTGGGTTATTTCTACAAACAGAAGCATCTAGGACCTGGTGTTGCTGCATTTTGACTTAGGCCTTTCCACATGCGCTCTGAGACTACTTTGTGGAAGAGAACTCTGAATTTGAACAGACTTTTAAGTCATATACTTTATATTAAAATGCAGTTCTGAGTGGTACACAGCTGGCGGACTTTTTATTGTTGACCTGTTAAAAAGTCTTAGGGATATAAGCAAAGTGACAGCTGGAGTACAGCATATTCAGCTCCTGGCAGGGAAAAAGTCCTAGTATTCAAATCTGCATGTAGTCGTTTTGTACTGTGTTACTTATTGACCATTTCTTTATACCTTATTTTTCTACTCAACTGAGACACACAGTTTTTTAAATTGTGTCTAATTTACCTGTCTTCTACAGCAATAGTTTGTAAGCCTTTTCTGCTGTGCTTCTATTTATATATAGATCCCTAATCATACTATGAAAGATAGCAAAATATTGCATTTCTGTTTTGCTTGTGTTGCCATCATCCCACTTGAGTTCATAATTGCTGCTTTTGAAACTGCTGTTCTGCTGGATCTTTGATCAAGTGACATTATGAACAGATAAATATTATATATAATATATGTAGATCCGAGATATAGATGATCTTGGAGACTCGTATTTGTACACACAATTCTAATATATAACAACATGTACTTAAACATATTATAGAAACATGTATATAGTTCCAGGCTCATTGTTTTGTTTTGTCTTCTAGAAATGAAACATTATGGATTAACAAATATAATAATTCATCTTATGCAACATGATGAAAATTATGAACTTACATCATCAAATAGTCGTCCAGCAGATGCGGCTTGCTTCTGTCCTTTCCCAAGATATCCCTTAAGCTTGGTCCAACAACAAAAAAAAATAATAATAATTGGAGAAATCCTTAGCAAAGAAAATAGGCTGTATATATTTTATGTCAATATCAAAAACGGATAGGGACACAATGTCTGATGTCTGATCCATAATAAGTAAATTTACACTTCCATATATTCTTATAATGACTTTGTGTTGGTATAAGCAGAATATTCTTCATTAAGATACTTTTTTTTTTTTCTTATGCTTTTAATTTGGATGGCTGGGTGAAACAAGTAGTGCTGTCTGTATTAATGACAGAATAGAGCAGAAAAAGCGTACACACAGCTGTTGAACCCTACTGGCATGAAAATGTTGTCATCTTTCATGTGTCAGTCTTCACAAAACTATGTTTTACACTGAGAAGAAAAAAGTAAAACAGTATGTGTTTCTTTGTCTTTTTCTTAGAAAGTTAATTTGCCATTCCAGATTAAGTATCATACTTAGATTTTACTGTTAAGTTTTCATCATTTTATCATTTACTGTGGAAATTACTGGTATTCTTAATAAAATGCTTGATACAATAATTGGTTGAATAGCATTGAAGGATTATAGAAAAAGTTTTCTGTATTTGTTACAGCATAGTAAAAGAACACAATTTAACCTTCCCTGTTATTTAAATAGTTTCTATTTAGATTTTAATCTATTTCATTTCTCTGCATCTGTAACATATCCTTCATGAAAAGGGCAAGTGGAAATACTGAAGTTAAATGCAAAATGTGAAAGATGAGAAGATTTAGACAAAGAAAGAATGGAATATATTTATTTTGCTGAAAATATTTGACTGACCATTAAATATCTAAAACATTTTCAAGGACTGGTGGATTAAGCAATGTGCAGGAGTAGGAATTCATTGAGGCTTTTAAGATAGAAATTTGAATAATTAACTACTGTAGCAAATCATGCAACCCTTCATAGGCAAAAAAGATGAGACTGTTGTTTAAAGCTCAAATTTGTACCTGCTACTGCCTTCTTTGAAAAAATGATTGATTTTCAAGACATGGAATTATTTTTAAATTGTAGAAATAAGCCTGTCAGTCTCTGCCATTCTGCCCTGATAGGGTCGAGAAAATAATCTTGATTATGCCATTTCAACTTAATGAAAAATGATTCATATATTGGATTAAAGAAGCATTCATTAACTTGTACACTTTAACATTTTGGGTCAATACTAATGCACAGTAAATAATCCAGTGTAAACTCATTTTCATCTGTAATTTTAGATAATGTATGAGGGAATAGCTATACAAATGCACAGTTGTATTTTTATTAATTCCAGGGCTTACCAGGAGAGCACGGGGTACAAGGAAACCCAGGAATTAAAGGAGACAAGGTATATTTTAAGTGGTTTTAATTAAGCTCGGTATGTTAGAGCATATTAGACTGTCATCTCTGAAGTAGCCATCCATCCTTCTGTAGTGCATCTGTGTGGCTGCTTTATGAATTGATTTTAAAATGTGCAAGCAGCAACCCCTTGTCTGCTCCTTGGAGATGCTGCAGGCCAATTTGGCATCCCAGTTGCTCTTTAGATTCATAAATTAAGTAATATTTCAAGGAGATTGCATTGCGCTCTTACATTAAATCTGTGCAGTGCAGAATGCCAGTTCAGAACAGCCTTTTCAGTGTAGTGTCCTAACCAGACTAATGTGTAAAATCCCACTTCACAGTCAGACATATTCACCTTGGCAGAGCACTAGGGAAGCTATACCCTCAGATGTGAGCCAAGGCTGGGATCTCTTTATGGCATTGTATCCCTTAGAATTCAGCTACATCAGCAAGAGTTAAAAATGGTATGTGTGTATATGTTGAATGTAGAAAAGGGAAGAAAAGAGGATATACAGGCATACTGTGAGCTATGTGAAGTGTTAAGGTATTTATAAATTGTGGGGTGCAAGGGAAGCTAGTGAAATCCATTAATAGTTTGAAGAAGTGAGCTGACAAAAAGGCAGGAGAAGAAAATAACTGTGGAACAATGACAAAAATGTATTTGTCTTGCAAAAAGGGAAGTAGCAGATTCAGAAAGAATCACAGATAATGGTGCAGGACTGTGTAAAAGGCAAGAGAACAGCATAATAAAAGGCACAAATTCACCTGTGTAAGCAGGAGGAGTTGCAGACATGTGGAGCAAGAGACACTGTCTTCACTGAAGCAGGAAATAGAGGTGTAAACAGGAATATAGTGAAGACCAGGGTTTTAGCACGAGGGATAGATAGCTGGAGAGCGACAGTTTGAAGCTGTTACTGTGAATTAGTTGGTAGGGTTTAATGACAGCCTGTGTTTTAGGGGCATGGGGACAAAGAAATGCAGATCAGACGCATTGCAAACATGGAAAACCAAGAGAATGCTAGTTACTATTAGTGGGTGTGTGGTCCGTCCCTCCTCTTCCCTAACTTTTTGAAGGAAAACATGGAGGATATTTCTTCTCTATTTCTTCTCAAAGTACTGGCACTTTCTAGGATAACCTTGGTAATAGTTGGAGTTTTTTTCATAAGAGAAAAATATCACATTTCAATTAGTGATTCAGATTTATCTTGTAGGGGGACCCTGGTGGCATTATGGGACCACCTGGACATCCAGGTCCAAAAGGTGATGTGGGGCCTCCTGGACCAAGTCTGCCAGGAACACCAGTAAGTCCATAATCTGAAAAGACTTTTATGACTTTATTTCTTGTAAGGACAACTGTTAAAGAGTTCGCATTGTGCAATGAAAGAAATGAGAACAAGTATTTTTTTGGTTGTAATTTCAAAATTGAAATATATGTTATAGTGGTATTGCAAGTGCACTAAAATATAGTCTAGAAATAGTGCAAGACTCACACATGCTCCTACTGACAGTGATATTAACAAGGAAGAGATATATACATCTGTCATAGTTTATTTATAATGATTGACTAATTTTGGCAATAAAATTCAGCTAGTTCTCTTTGATTTCAAAACATAATTTGTTTTTTTCCCGGGTTTTGTTTTTTTTTAGGGTCCCACTGGTATTCCTGGAAACCCAGGTCCACGGGGACCAAAGGTATAAAAAAATATATTATTTCTGTTTC
>VZTL01067332.1:1442-11618 GCA_013400535.1 Scopus umbretta | reverse complement strand
CCCCTTCTTTTTCCCCATCCACACCCAGCTGGGAGGCCAGGGGACAAGGAGCCAGCCTGTCTCTGCAGAAAAGCTTTCCTGTTTATTTATGTTTCCTTGCTGCCCATGGAGATCCCACCAATCTCTGAAAACGGTATGAAGTTATTTGCTTGAGCAAACTGACAGCAGCCTCCAGGCTAAATTTTTGATCCGTCAGTTTTCTGCCATCTTCAGAAAGTGACACAGCGCAGGCGCGTGCACGGTCGGGCGCAGGGAGCAGCGATCCCGTGGCGGATGGGGCCGACATAGCTCGCTGTGGGCAAGAGGAGTCAGCGGAGATGGACCTCCAACCTCCTGCATGTCACGTCTGCCTTGGCAGCAAGGGGCCAGCTGGTGTTATCCAGTCCCCAAGTGTCCAGTCATGGGTGTCTCCATCCTGGCATGGCAGGAGACACCAAGGAAAGCACAGAGTGGTTCTGCTGTTGCAGCAAACTGGAGCTGCAGGGGCTTCAGCTGCCTTTAATGTCTCTCTTGGTCCTGGCTCCAAGCAGATCCACTCCTTCTCCTGTCTCTCAGGCAGGGGAGCCCTAGGAACCCAGCGCCCAGCCCCGCCCAGGATGAATTTTTTCCAGTACTTGCTGGCAATGCTTCGGCTGACTTTCTTCTCTCTAGTGAAAGGTATTTTTCAGTGCGTATCATCATCTAATATCCTGAGGCTTTTCTATGCACTCACAGAAATTCAAAATGATCACACTGATGCCAGTGTTGTTGTTTCAACATTTACACCTCTGGGATGAATACTATAAAAAATAATGTGACATAATAGACCAGACTGCAGGGATAGATTCAAGCACAGAAGGAAGGAGATGGAGTTGGGAAACTGTAAGGTAAGAAGGCTCAAACTCTACACTGGATAGCCAAAACTTCCCACCCCAGCTTCTTTTAAGATGCACATAGATTATCATGCTGTGAAACTTTGTTCCCTAATTGAAAAGGATGAACTAACATAGATGAAACCACAGGAACTCTGCTTACGCAGGGGTAATGAAAAACACATCCATTATCCAGCTGATACTGAGAGATTACATGCTGTAGCAGGAGGGTAAAGAATAGGGGTATATTCTACCTCTGGACCAAACTTCAATGTCTCCTGACTTCAGTGTACGGCTCCTCGCTGACTCCTGGACCTTCAGCAGTGAGGACAAACTGCCCGAGGGAAATGCTGCTTGTGGTAGTAGACATGCGAACTTGTAAACGCCCAGGGAAAAGCTATACTTGTAGGAATTGAGCACAAGATCAGGTAAGAAACCATGGCAGTGAAGAACGTTGTCCGTCACAGACAAATGTTCTGTTATGAGTGGGATGTGGATGGAAGTCTGTGCAAGGGGTCCCCCAGCCAGTACCATCCCTGTTGGTGATCACCACAGCAGCACCAGAAACTCCCACTGGAACCAGCCGCGGGGAATGCTGCGCAAAGACAAGGAAGGAAAGGCTGCCTGCCCCAGGGAAAATGTCACTCCTGGTCCTTAAAATGGGCAAAACCTGGGTTGGCATTTTGTAGTGATCCTTGCTTGCAATTCTCAGTTATGCCTTTGAGATGGCCAGATTCTGAAGCCATTTCTCAGTCTTTGCTCCTACAGACTTTGGAGGCAGATGGGTCTGGCTGAGAAGCAAATGAGAACAGCAGCTCTGCAGACACACTGGTGTCCACCATTGGACATCTAAATTCTTAAGGATACAATGAGTGGCCTGATTGTCGAAGACCTTGAGCATCTGAACTCCGCACAGGGTCATAAAAGGAGATTGACATATTTGACATAAAATGAACATTCTCACAGTCTCACTGGAGAATTTTAAAACCAATTCAGCTCGCCACAGCTGTGCAGAAAAATCTGTAAATCAAGAAGTTACTCCAGGCAAGATTTAAAATGCTCTAATTGCCTGTTGGATTTATGACAAAAGTACCATGAGAGTACTTTTGAAAGTACTGAAACCATGAACTGGTTTCAGCACTTCATTGGCATAATTTAGGGGAAAATATATCTTTCCTTCTGTAATAAGTCATTATTACATTAGGTATAGTGTTCAGACTTTCCCCATTAATATTGTAGCATTTTATACCAAAAAATGTGTGTATAATTGATCTTGAAAGTCCTTGAAGATCAGAAAAATACAATATTTTAGTGCAGTGAGCTTAAAAAACAACCGCAAAGCAAGATTACCATTTGGGATTTTGCTGTGAAACACGATGGGAAGTAGATAAAGAGCCCAGGCCGCATCCTGCTCTGGCTACCCTGATATAATTTGGACTGATCCTGTTGAAACACACTAGGTTTCAAAGGTTGGCCCAACTTATTTTTTAAATAGAGGTTTAATATTTTATACAACTGCTACTAGTGCCATCAGCCCCTGTTTATTAGTTGTATTCACATCCATGGGTTATGCTGATTAATCCCATAATACTCTTGTTCACTTTAATAGCTCATTCTCAGGCTACCAGAACTTTAAGCAGAGGTGCAGTTACACAGTCCTCGGCAGTAACATTAGGTATTGCTGATGTAAGGATGCAGGATTTGGCCATCGCCAAGGGAGGCATGCAGTGCCTGTGGTGGTATGGGGACACCCAGAGGTGCTGCCTATGGGGGAACCCATTGGCTGTGTACCAGCTCTTGCACTGCCTCCTCCAAATTTCAGGAAGTCGGGTTGCCTTCCAAGCTTCTAGGTAGATTAACATCATGATTGGAGAGGGGATTGGAAGAGCAGACTGCATTACCTCCCCAGGTTTTCCAGAAGGCACGATAAGGACACCATGTGGGGATAGAGCCTGTGAGAAGGGGTGCTGTGTGCTGTGGGGTCAGTGCTGTGTGGTTGTGAGATGGTGTGAAGGACGTGGGGATGGACATGGGATGGACACCCTGACAGGTGTCCCCTCTTCCCCACCTCAGGCAAGGATGGTGAGGCATGGAAGAGGAGTGTGAAGGGTGGAAGAGGAGCATGAAATGTGGATGAGGAGGGCGAAGGGCAGAAGAGGAGGGTGAAAGGTGGAAGAGGGGGGTGAAACATGGAAAAGAAAGGTGAAAAGTGGAAGAGGAAGGTGAAGGGTGGAGGAGGAGAGTGAAAGGTGGAAGAGGAGGGTGAAGGATAACAAAGGATGCCAAAGCAGCTTTGCTGTCCCCGCTACTTCTGAGTGTATTATTCTAGCAGCTGGAAACCAGTCTTCATACCGTGTTGCTGTACAACAAGATTTTTTAATGGATGTAAGCCCAAACCTGCAGAAAGTTTCTCTTGAAAGGCCAGATTCTCACAGGGCTCAGTAATGAAACTTTACCGATGAAAGTGTCTAGTGTTGGTTTATAGCAGCTGTAAGAAATCAGTGTAATGTAAGAGTAACCAGGGGAATATGGACTTTAAATACACTGACTTGTTTTGGTTTTAACTGGTATTTTGGACCAAGACTCTTAAAAGAAGATTTGACGCCAGCTTTTATGATAATACTTTTCCCTAATGACACCACACCTTTCCTCCAGTCACCACTAGAAGTAAAACTATGAATAAAAGCATTTTTCTAATCTTTACACTTTATATTAAAAAATAACTCTCAATAAACACCTTCCGGGATCACTTCTGACATTAAACATTGATTTCTATGTCTGTTATAAACCTTGAAGAATTGCCTCAGGCACTTGTAATAATCTAAGCATTAGGTAGGAGCATTTTCGCTACCTAATTATTACCTAGTTTAATACAAGCAGCACTTCAAAAATATTTGCAGAAAGAAATAATCTTGAAAAAAGACCCTTTCCCCAGCAATTCCACTGTTACTCTTGGAGCCAAATAAGGTACATGCCAATACAGGGAATACAAGTCAGACCACCCAGTAACACGGCTTCTTTGAAAAGGCATTGCAATATATACAGAAATGTCAGGGTCGTCTTCTTTCTAAATAGGTAAAATCCTCTCCCCATTGCCCTTATTTCCAAGAGGAATAACATCAGGCTTCATTCTTTCCTGTTTCCAAAACATGCCTCATTGATGAGCACAATTCCAAGACAAAAGGTTAATGTAGAAAAGGGGTTTGTGCACTCCCGTGTCCAAAGCTGATTCCCGCTTGTTTACGTTTGAAAGCCATCATTCATTTTTGCATTTTTCTCCCCAATACATGGCTTTTGGGAAATGAAAGCTGGCAACATTCTCCCATAATTCAACTTAAAGGAAGCCAGTAGGGTATAACCAGACACAGCACTGAAAATTTCCAGAACAACTTGAATTTAGGGTCTCCTCTACTTTGTCCAGCTGTTTCCATGATTTAAGTTCACTTGCTTAACTTGATTTTATAATTCTCACTCCAGAAATTATAAAGGTATAAAATACCCAATATAGAAAGTTAAATACTTGAGCTGGGATTAATGTCAATACATGTAATCATATACACTGGAACCGGTTACCCTGGGCTGTCTTCTTGGTGGCATGAAGTTTGCTGTGTTGCTTATTTCCCCATAGGCATCTGAGTTGACACCAAAAGGGCTTGTTTGTCTCCACTGACCCTGCAGAAAACCAAGGTGGCAAGCCCACATGGAGACATGTATACTGGAGAGAGCCACAGCTAAGTGGGGTGAATCCCACTTTCCAATGTCCAAATGATTTAATAGAGATGAAACCCAAGAGACGTTACTGAAATGAAATAAATCTGGGCAGAAATGATTGCAACGGCGTTTGGGGAATGGAACAGCAGCATATACCCTGAGAGGTACGGGGCTGACAGAAAGCTTGCCGTTCTCTGGGGAAGCCTATATGACTTTTCCTGGGTAGGAAAAAGTGAATAATGGCTCCACAGGCCATCATCGCTTGCTTGGGCCCCATCCTGAAATTGCTTGAGCTGTATCTGGCTTATAAGGGCAGCTTTGGGTGCAGGTGGCTTCCTTGGGAGCTGTAGGGGCAACCACAGGATGGAGACTTCAGCTCCTGGGTGCCTTCCCAACCCCTTCACCAGGGCAAGGGGAGACTGGGGATAGAACTCACCCCCTTCACCCAGGATATTTTCAGGGGAGACCCTCACCCGAAGAGTTCCCAGTTGCTGGACTGAAAACAACATTTCTGAGGAGTCATCTGCTTGAGGTGTTTTGGGTGAGGGGCTTCACCCCCTACAAGCACCCTGCTCTCTCCACGGCTGTAAGGACAGCTCAAGTGACAGGCTCGAGTGTGACACTTGAACGCCCATGTCCGGACTTGGGCAATGCATCCCAGCTGTCTGCTTGCAACCGAGTCGCAGTAGCAACCCTGGCACAACCGGTGAGTGAAAGGCTTCCCAGGGACAGCAGTTGTAGGTAGGGAAAAACCTTTTATTACACCTGGAAAGGTGGATGAGCTTGTATTATAGCTGGAAAGGTAGACGAGATGCATTGCACCCACGCTTTCCTTCACCTCTGAAAGCTCCAGACCCCAAAGACTATCTGCTATATGCAATTACCCTGATTAATCTAATGAAAGGTACTATATGTCCCCACAAATGTTGCCTCATTGAAATGCCTCGGTAAGGAAGAGCAATAACCGCTACCTCTACAGTGATGTTTTCAATACAGTGGGAAGATTTCAAGCTCTCCTTACGGCAGTGCAGCCCAAGAAGTATGAGACCGTGACAATATTACCTACTTTTTCCCAATACATTGCCACACGCTATGCAAATAGAGCTAAATGTGATTTGGGCTCCAGATATTGGCAAGAGGATACAATGGAGCGATCAGAAAATGTCTCCCAGTGGAAGGCATCAGGTTAAAAAAGGATAAAAGGCTCGAGGAAGGATGGGGTTTAAGATGAATATTATAGAAAAATCAGAAATTGGTGGTGGAGGTGTAAATCTCCAGGTGTCAATCAGCGCAGCTTTATGGATGCTTATGTTTGCATTAGCCAAGGATCTAGTCCCACGTGTTTGATCAAACGTGGTTTGGTACAGGGGAGTAAAGGAGTGTTGCAGAAGTGGGAGAAAGCAGCTTCCTTCTCCGAGGGAGAGCAGGAATGCAAAATATGTCTAAAATAATATGCTATCCAAATAGTCTTTCAGCCTTTCCCGAAGGAAAAACACACTTCTCTACAAGGAAAATGCCACGTATCTCTACTGCCTCAGGAAAAAAATGAGGTCACATCTTTCACTAAAGCTGAAAGAGGTGGGTTTTTTTGGTGCAGTGTTTCATCCCCTTCTTCCAGTAACTAGACATGCCTTGCTGCGGTGGGGTCTTTGGGTATTCGTCTTCAGCTGGGCTCCCTCCCCCAAAAAGTTCAAACCTCACTCCATCTAAAGGGCTAAATCCTGCACCACCAAAGCAAGGCTGCTATTACAGAGGAAATGGGTTTGCCCCTTGCTTCCATTGGTGTGAATTGGGAGCAATTCTCCTTAAGTTAAGAGGTGAAAGCTGTCCCACTGACTCCGGCTGCAGAAGGGTTTCTTGCATGGGAATGAGGGAAAAGAAGCCAACTTTATAAACCAGATTTTGGTCTCTTTACACAAGGACAATTTGTAATAAACCCTGTGGCTAACATGAAGTTATTGCAGTTTTACACTGGTATGAATGAGGTCAGAAACTAGCCCGGGGTGGCTGGGAGAAGGCAGCACAGAGGTGTTGGAGCAGAGAAATTTGGAGTTTGACTTCCTGCAGCCCCTAAATGATCTCAACACGGTGACACCCTGCCTTCGATGTATTTTGGATCTAATTGGTGAGTGTCATGGCTCAGGACCGAGCACATCCGACATGGAGAAAGCCACACGGAGCTTGTCGGAGTGAGCCAGCACCGTGTGCTAATTAGAGCTGTCTGCTCAATGAATTTAGCTTTAGCTGTTCGCAGAGTGTCTGCAGCTAGATTGGGATTTCCTCAAATTGATTTGTAATTTGAGGTTACTCAATTAATTTTTCTTTCTTTTTTTTTTTTATTTTTGCTCTGTGGCTTAATCGCACAAGTGTTTGACTCCCCGTACCCGTGCCCTCCTCGCTTCAACGGGTGCTGGTGCTCCCCAGCTGGATGCCCTCTCCAGCGTCTCAGCACCGATTTGGCCACCAGTGGGCCAAACCTCCCAAGATTCACCAGCCGCTTAGAAGAAGGTTTCAAATAAGCAGGATAGAGGAAAATCAAACTTTTTTTTTCCTTTTCTGGGCCACACAAGCCTTGCCCAAGGCATTATTCATATCAAAATTAGGCTGCTGCAAGATTCACTGGCGGGGTGCAGAATTTAAATAGAATTTTCTCTTGTCCCAGTTACACAAAGTCAGCCTGATTCCCCCATCCCTTACGCTAGTGTAAAGTGGGAGTAATTCCAGCCACATGGCTGGGATTTACCACTCACCAGAGAGTCCAGCCCCAGCCCTGTGGGTGAGCGGAGAGCCAGGGCAGATGCTCTGGGAGGCATCTCGTGCTGGCTGCTCCAGGCAGCTGGTTTCAGCCCTGGTGGGTTGGGACCTCACTGTGTGAGCAGCATCTTCCTTCTGATGTGAAAAACTGCGTGGGTGCAATTTACATTTATTTTTTCCAAGCATTCTTTTGTGGTCAAGCTTTGAGTGCCGGTGTGTTTGGAGGCCAGGAGTGCAGGGCGTGTATGCGTGACTGCTGCAGAGTCTTGACCCTGGACGGGCAATGTTTTATGGCATTCATCTCCCACTGCTTCTGACGCGGAGCAGTGAAAGGACCTGCTTGCCTTCCCAGCCTTTCAAATCTCTCACTGCTTTAAACTTCACAGGTCAGATTCATTGCTCTACTACAGCAGTTTTATGCCAGGCAGATTTGGCTGACTCCAGGGAAGTGGTGCTGTCCCAAAATAAGTGATGTGATCTTGGGAACCATTTGGTTTTGGGAATGAAATTGTGGCTCCCATTCAGACAGATTTGCTTTTGCAATGGCTGAGCCCAGCGACATGAAGAGCTGAACCCTGTAAGGCGATAGGAACCCTTCACTGCTGCTACTCAGCCTTGGCTGCTTTTATTCCAGCACTCAAAACCAAACATCTGCTGGTGGGAATATCTGGTGCATCCTGAGTTCAACAAGCTTTGCTTTCCTCTTAGGATTATCCTCCAAACCATATAAAATAGCCTGGAAAAGGTACCAGGCACTACTTGCCCACCAAGGTAATTTGGTTCATCATTTACGCACTTAAAAAATGCCAACACAAACACTTCTGTGATAGGGGATTTTCACGACAAAGGTGTTTGTTCTGGTTTCTGTTCAACTTCATCCCCAGGGGAGCAGAGCCCAAAGCTGTTACTCGCTGCCTGTGGCTCTTCCTAGCAGGAGCGCAGACCCGGAGCCAGGCTTCCCTCCTCTTGACTTGAGATTTTCAATCAGAGCAATTCCACTGACTGCAGAGAGCTGCTTCTCATTTCCAAACATATGCTTAGGAATATAATCAGGCTCACAAATCTCTGCTGACGGCAAAGCTGAGTGCCAGCTTCCCTTAACGAGTAATGTAAAACGCTGCTGGCGGGGGGGGAGCAGCCTGTGCCCACCACCCAAAGCTCGACAAGCCCAAAGCTGAGCACGATCCCGTCTGCCTCCTTGGAAATGAACATTTTAATGAGCAGGACTGGAAATAAATGGGTGCTTTGGCACCACGAGAACATGCTATACCCACAGAAAGGTGCTCTGTGCCATTGTGGCGATGCTGGCATTCATCCCTGCCCGGGGGACAGGGCAGGAGGGTCTCTGCAAAGAACCAAACCCAAGGGAGAAATAATGTGGACTTCACCAGGAAAACTCAAACCACAACTCACAGAAGATGATGGTTTCTCCCACCCACCTCTGAGCAGTCCATTTCAGCCCCAGGTGGCAGCAAAAGTTGTCCCCAGGCTCATCCTCACACAGGAGAAGGTGGCACAACGGGTCTGAGCCAGCAGATGCAGTAATAAGCTGCTCACACCCCTCAGTCTCATGGTGCTCCAGACACTTGTCTCTGCTGACGGGGATCACGGTGCTCGTCAATAAAATGATTCGTCTGCTACCTGGCTGTTGCTGGAGCTGGAGAAAACATTGCTCAGACTTTTGTCAAAGCTGCAGATGTGCTTGGCAGGATTTAGCCTCGTGGCTCCACATCTGGGTCTACGTGGGAGCAAAATGCACAAGCTGCTGTGGTGGTTAGCAGAGACTGGTACCACTGGAAGGGTGTCTGAGACACCCATGTGGTGATGGTAGATGTCACCAAGGGCCTACAAAAGACCAATGTTCTTCTGGACCAGCAGCTGGAGGTCGAGTGGGGCTCCATATGGGCAACCCAGAGCCCAAGCTCGTGTAGATGCTCACATGCAGACATCAGCATTTACAGATCCCTTCATCTGCCAGTTGTCCCATTGCCCATGGTGTTTCCCAGAAGGCTACTCTGACTGTTTCTGACCAGTCTGACCATTTCTCCCATCAATGCCTGGCCACTGTTCCCAGCCACCACGGCGGTGTGCAGCTCCAGAAGAACAAGACGGTCCCGTCTTGTTCGAAATTCATTAAAACCCCTCCATGGAAACGGTAAATCATCAGGGTGGACCTTAGGAGAGATGGAGTGGTTCTGCTCTCTGCAGAGCCTTGAGGAGAAATTCAAAGCGTCCAGGATCACTTGTGCTGGGGTGGATCTTCATTCAGCCGAGGCGTGCTTGTGTCTCTGGCTGGACATCAGAGCGGGCTCTTGCTCAGGAGGGAAGGGTGGCCCCGCGGCACCTGTTTCCTCCATGCTGGGTGCTGATTTTTGGCGCAGGGCACACACGTGTGCAGCTGGGGCATACATGGCAGGACATGGCAGGCACCAGGCAGGCACCGGGGTGCTCGGACTCGAGCAGGACATGGCAGGGGGTGGCTGAGGAGGGCACAGTCAGACTGGCTTGTGTCCTGGTAGGGTGGCACTGGGGTGCGCCTGGCACTGGGCAGCGTTGCCTGGCACCATCTGGGTGCAGCACGGCCCTGGGTGGGCGCAGCACTGCTCAGCGCAGCACAGCGCCAGCCAAAAGCTGCGGCCGGGCCCCCAAAAGCTGCGGCCGGGCCCCCCCCAGGTGCCAGCATGCAGGGCTGCCGCTCTCCCCTGGCTGCATTGCCACCATGTGCCCCACCTGCGTGAGGCCGAGCAGCACCTCCAAAATGACCCAGACCAGCAGCACCAGGGTCTTGGCTGGGTGACAGGGGATCCCACCACTGCCCCTGGGCACCCCGGGACCCCAGGCCCACCCAGCCCTACTGTAC